>JAUBWS010048567.1:0-18896 GCA_032270445.1 Darlingtonia californica | reverse complement strand
TTTGTACTGTAGTTTTCATTTACTTTTTAATCGTGTGAGAGTATCAAATGTCTTAAACTATATCTGAATTTTTAATACATTTAATATACTGTAGTTTTTGATGAAATCTGAGCTGATATTATTAGTCTGGTAAACGATTCCCTTGAGAATAAAAGCACAATTGACGAGGTATTTCAATCATTTTTGCTTACAGTTATAAAAGATTGACACACTGTGGAAATGTTATACTGCTTTAACGCCATTTTATATTGTGTATTTTTGCAACCATGGTAACTTGCTTATAATAACGATATTCCTCGAGACAATTCTAAATCGTATTCATGTTAATTGTTTTCAATATTTTTGCATTCATTATTTAATTTGTGGAGAGATATGAAAAAGCATAAATTGGTATTTGATAAATCGAAGTTTTGTATAAAAGATAATGGATTCTGTATAAGAATAACAAATAATTTACCTCCTTTGTCTTACCTACAATTCTATGGAAAATGCGAAAAATAGACTGCTGCGATTTGTTATGAAATTTATTTTGATTCAGCAGCGTACAGAAATCGATACTTTGAAGTAAAAACGACTAGAAAATAGAAAAAGTTATTATTACCTATAATATGTTTTGATAATTCTTACAGTTATAGTTTATCTTAGAATGGTTTATTGCGAGCAGAATTAAAAGAATTTTGTAAGTTGTCAAAGAAGATAAAATAATCACGATGAGCACCCAGGGCACACCACATGGAGGGGTAAGATACAATTCTCCTTAATCCAATGATACCATCATTTTCTCCATAAAAGCAGCATGAAAAAAGTTGTAGTTAAAGTTTGAATTTCTCGTGTAAAGATAAGTGATAGGTTTTTATTTTTGATTGAAAATTGAATATCTATTTTAGGTGATTTAAAAAGTCTGCAAATGTAAAACAAAAGTATGCCTGTATGCTAGGTAGATTTTCCCCAGCCGACTTAATTCCTCGACTTTTGTCCTTTTAGGAAATGCGAAGTAAGATATCAGTTTGCGAATTCAAAACAAACTGATAAAACTAATAGGCTTAGGTAGATGATAAAAGAGCTGTCAGACATACAACTCCAAGTGTTTTTTGCCAATATTATTTAAATTTCATTGAGTTGGGATTAAGATATATACAGTGTTCAATGTGAAATATGTTGAAATCAACTTAAGAACTGGTATTATTCGCAATACTTTTCCTTGAAATCCCTACAGTTTCAACTGATCTTTGTCTTAAACTCGTGCAGATCTTAGTTAATTACTTTATGTATAGAGCCTAATATAAAATTTCTAGTTATATGAATATGTTCTATAAACATTTAAATTATTTTATGTGTGGCTCATCAATGCTCATCTTCGCGGGATATCGATGAATTGATTTGTTAGTATTCTAAATCGTATAAGTTAATACCATATTGGGATTTAGAACATCAACGTATCGCTTATCTGTTACATACGACTGATCTTTTAACTCATTTTGATACATGATTTTTTAAAAAACACTGTGAAACCAGGGCTGATCAAGGCTACATACACAATTTAAGAAACTTTCAGGTCTCCGTTCATTGGAAAAATTACCTTTTTCGCAAAAGACACTAGGCGTTTTGGACTCCCCTTCAAAACTTACTTCGCCGGTAATCTCATTGTTTCATGTTTTTGGCCTAAAATTAGACTATTCTATATTATATAGTCAAAAAAATCGCACAGAAACGGGATTCCTCCTTCCCGTTGTGAGTGTTTTTTTATTTTCCTAGAGGCTGTTTCATTTCATTTCCGAACTTAGTTATCAACTTAGACTATAGAATAGTGCAGTCTGAAATTTGACCTTAAAAAATTAATAAATCATACGGTCACATGAAATCTCAGTTATTAAAAAAACTTTGATCTGAGGTGGTGAATAAAGTTTTACCTATAAATAAAACTTATGTGGGAAATTTCTTACCTTTTTTCAGCGAAAAATGACGATGTTTGGCGACAGTAAAGACACCAAAGAAGCCCAACGCATGGCCAAATTACGGAAAGAAAGTAACCGAGCTTTGGTAAGATAAAGGAACATGTAAATCTAGCCTATAGTAGCTTGTCTCCAAAGTGCAAGAATGTCAATGTTGTAAAAAAAACTCATTCGACAAGACTTCGTAAATTACAAAAGTTTTCTACCAATCAAAATTTTCTCAGATTTTATACAAACCTATCTCAGATATTTCCTTTTATGTTTCGTCCGTCTACGTATCTATTCTGTTGTAAGTTAAGAATTTTTACCAATGTTCTGTAAAATAGGACTTATGAAATTTCTAAATATCCAATAGAATTTGGACCTAGAAAATGAAATGTTTCTCCCCTAAACATTTTATCATGGAATCAAGTGATTTTCGTAGGTAATTTTTTGTTCTTTTTTTCTTGTTGTAGGTAGATGCACGGCATGAATATCTTTTCATGAAGGTATATTACTAATAAGTCATTAAAATGATATTATTTTAGTCAGAATAAAAAATCTCTCTGACTATCACTTTTGACGGTTGTCATTGATATTGAGCGGGTTCACCACGATCATTTTATGTTGATTTTACATAAGTATTCCATACAGTAGTAGCAACGATCGGGCCTGTAATTATTGCAAACTTTTCATTTTAGTTAGTAGAAGCTACAGGACTAGAAACAAATGTTGTTGAAGAATTTGTTTTGGGTGACCCAAAGGTAACGTAAAATATGAATCAACTTTCAATATTGTGTTTATTGAGTGAGGCGAGGGTCGGATCTTTTGTCTATATGCGCCTGGGTTGTTTTTTCTTTTCTTTTGAATCCTTAGATGGTTGAACAACAGTAAAATTTGGATCAATTCAATCGTCTACTTTACTGCTCTTAGATTTAGCGCGAAGACTCTAATATCGGGTACATAATAACGATGATCGTGACATTCCCCTTATCACAACAATAGCACTGCATTCTTCCTGTTTTTATGGTTCGCTGGATTAAATTTAACTCGATTTAACCTATGCCGTTGCATTTTTATTGCCAATTAAGTGAAACTTTTGATAATCTTTCTTGCGAGACAGAGTGGTACCAAATGATCACGTTTTCGTATTTTAGTAACACATTTCGCTTTAAATTTTGTGTTCTTTGTTGTTTTTAGTTTGAACACATTGAAGAATTTTTCATACCTAAAGGACGGAAAACATTACTGCTGTTTTATCAACCATACAATGTATAAGTTTATGGAAATTTTTGGTTTGTTTAAAAATTACCTTATGGTGAATTTTTTTCTCTCACAGGTACAAATATATATATTAAAAAAAACAAGCATGGCATGACCACATAACTAACCTAGCTCTGGAACTATTGTTATCATGGAACTGAAAACGCGTATCGATCTTCTATATTATATTAAAAATAGAAAGAATACTTTGTATTTGCTGGTAAGCATAGGATAATGTTGCATTTGAAGGAAATTTCTGATATTTTCTTTATCGTATCTTTTTAGGTTTTTCGAGCTGACTTGTCACCTGTATTACAAAGTCTTCCAAACAAATTGTTTTTCGCTGATAGCCGTGCTCAGGTGCGTTGCCCAATTTGTCGTAAAAATGTTCAGATTTTCATATTCCAGTTTTAACTCTCATCTCAACAATAATTCTCGTTATCGGCTGGGAACGTTATGTTTTCCAATTTTTGTAACACAAGTTGTGTTGTTGAAATTAAATCTGAAAGAAACGGATTTTAGAAATTACATATCCAATCCGGTAGGTAGTTATGATAGCAAGTCAACAAGCCAAGTCTCCTAAGATAGTTTTCAATTCAAGTATTATATCTTGATGAGAAGGGATGTTGGGGTTTTGCAACCGTCGCTAACTCTCTGTATTTCGGGGTATTGAAACCTATGTCGAGTTTGAATAATAATAACTGAATTGTTTTTATAGGAAGTGGATGGGTTATGTTTGATGTTTACGAAAACACCAGAGAAAGCAATCTCTACAGCTAATGTTGCACAAGTAATTAGAAATTCTTTATTTTATAAGTAACTAAGTACTGTACTCTGATTCTATAAAGTCTCTTAAACATGTCGATATGGAAATTACAGTAATTGATAGTTGACAACATGTGTGAATGCATTTAACGTCTGCATGCCACTTGGCCCTGAATTAAAACTATGATGAAAATTGAGAGTTTGATAGCTTGTCAAAAATGATGAAAGGCATTTGCACCCCACTTTGTCATGCTGAATTGCTGAAAATGCTTTTACACTACCTAAATGAAATAAATAAGTGCTTTATGACGAAAACTTACTTTATAAACATTTTCAAAATTTTAATTTCAAGCACACGTATACGTAAAAAACTGGATTTTGGTTTATAGAAAGTCTAATAATATCATGATTTAAGAATGAAAGGTTATTTTGGTATTAATGAGTTTAAGCTCAATGTCTGAATAACTCGGCGGAGAATTTATCCACAACTATAAAGTAAGATGAATAGGATAAAGTATTTTAGGTGCCAGATTATGAAGCAAAAGTAGTTTTCCGTAAAAAAATCTTAAAGTAAAAAAGGACAGAATGGTTAGCTTTGTTTTTTGTTTTTGTTTTTTCAGAATAGAAATTCGGAAAACTTTCAAGAGCATTGCCTTTTTGCGTCGTTTGATCCGCAGACCTTACACACGCAAAGTTTAGTGTGCGTTTGGTATAAAGCTAGGTCACTGCATCAGATCAGCTTTTGCAAAGTGCTAAGAGCCCACTGGATCTTTTTAAGTGGACCTTACATGCTAATTTGTTCGCTAAAAACCACTTAAATAATTTTGTGCTATCATTTTTTACATAGGAAGTAAATATCATGGTAATGGATTGCAACAATGGAGGCCTGTTAAGTGGTTTAGAGCTTTTGCTCCGTAATGTATTCATCCCCTCACTTCAGGCACAAAAGGTGGGTAAAAAGAGATTGTCATTGTATCTTATCGGAAGATTAGTGGATTTAGTGAATCATCATTTAATACATTTGCACTCATATGATGACGTCAACTTTATTGCCAGCATGTCAACAAAAAGAAAAATGACAATAGAATTGTGTCATTGTCAGTATCTCTTTTTCATAAAATCGATCGTATTTTACTTTATACAGTGGTAGACCAACACGTGATCGGTTAATAATTTACTGACTAGGCTGTATTTTACGGAAAAGGTTATAACTCAAGGACCACACATAATTGCTTTTAACTTGAAACTTCGTATGATATGATGCATGATAAATAAAAAATCTCATGATTCGAAAAATCATATGATTCGAGCAGATTTCTCCCGAGTATATATCATAAAACTTGTACTGAATATCTCTGATGGTCATAGACTATAGAACTTTCGATTTCATTGGAACCTTTATTCAATAATTATTAAATTATTCATCGTCTCTCCATTAGGATTGGGGCAAGCTTGGAACATCTACTGATGAATCCCCAACTGAATTCATTGATGATCTCAACAAATTTGCCAGTATTCTTACCACAGCTAAGAATAATATGACAGATAAGTAAGTTGGCGCTGTTAGTGTTCTAGTGATATTGGATTATCACAATTGGAGAATAGATACCTTTTACTCATGTCCTGAAGATTAAATTTTCGATTGAAAATGGGACGTTAATGTTTTGTTTTCATTAGAAGGCAGTAAAGCGTGAAGTAATTCCCGTTCAAATATAGACTAGGTACCACCTCACCTCCATACAATTTCTATATTTTTTACCTTAGCTTGTACGCATAATATTTCTTTCCGGCAGAATTTAACAATTAATTCGCCGAGTGGTATTTCGTTAAGATTAATAAGTCAATTTTATAGACAATCAAGTGTGTAATAAAAATTCATGTATCAATAAATTTATATTTCCATCACACAGGGTGATTTTAGATGCGGGTAAATTGACACAACCATTGCATGATATGAAATCACCTACTGACTATTCGGAAGCAGGTATCATGTTCATGTTGTCCCACATTTATAACAAAATTTGTAACAATTGTGAGGCTTTGGTTTCATTCTTAACCCTTTTGCATCCGTAATGGAAAATTGTCTCATATCCATATCGAAACCAGTAGTGATGGGAACATTTTACTGGCTACACATGATATAGCTTTCGGTTTTCGAACAATATTCAATTGAATTGCGTAACAGGCATTCATGTTAGCGTTTGATTCTTTTGTTTAGCTTGCAACACGGAATTTCTTGAGAGTGTGGAGAACCTTGTTCTGGCATGGATTAAACAGATTGAACAAGTTCTCGCCCAAAGTGAACAGGTATTTTTTCTGTAAATTTTGGTTTTCTAACAACTAAGACCATATTGAAATTGATGCGGCAAAAGTGAAAAAATATGTTGAAATAACTAAACCTTTACGTTATTCCGAACGTTTTGCTTGTATTGGGAATTCATTTCACCATAAACCCAAACACATATATGAATAAGGAGCGAATGAATTAAAGTATGACTTATCATGTTTTAGATGAGGAAAGAAGCAGACGATATCGGCCCAAGTGCTGAATTAGATCATTGGAGAAAAAGAATGGCGAAATTTAACAGGTATTAAATTAAAGAACGGTCTATATTCTTAACTATCATCGTACATGTTCAGTTAGTTCTACTAATTACTAAACGGTTTCAATGGCCAATTATTATTGTCTGTAGAGTTGCAGCGTCAGTATCTTTCCTGGTTGATACTAAATCAGCAACATAATGATAAAGAACAGTGGTTATCTGAAGTTGCTGGGTGCCGATGGTAGCTGTGTGGCATTCGCGTCCTCAATATTATATCTCCTTTGTCTATCGCTAATGAAAAGGGGATAAAGTCCATTGTTTCTAGGAAAAAAGCGACACTAGGTTTCTCCGACCTATTTTATTTCTACTTACTAGAGTTTTCAAAAGGTAGCAGGCGCAAAGCTAACAGAGGGACACGGAGGGCACGGGACTCCCTTCGGAAAGTTGAATTAATTTTTGAATTTTTGATTTAGTTTGCTTGATCAAGTCAAGAGTCAGCATTGTCGTTCAGCTATCGGTATTCTACAATGCGCTCGTTCCAACCGCATAAAATATTGGAGAGAATTGGACAGCCGTATAACAGATGCTGCAAATGAAGCTAAAGATAATGTCAAATATCTTTACACACTTGAAAAATTGTTTGTTCCACTGATGAAATGCAATCCGGTAAGTCAACTACCTTTCGTTGATTTGAAGTTATAATGAACCGCAACTTTTTTCTGGCTAACCGGAATGGATCTAGAGGTAGATACTCATTAGAGACGCAAGTAACATTGGAACCAGTGAAAGTAATTAAATTGCCCTGTAAATCAAAGATTTCCTTTCAGTTCAATTGTATTTACAATGTCTTTTTTTTCGCATTACTGAACTTCGTATTAAGCTAAGCATTGGAAATTTTATTGTTAACATTCCTGTCATTAACTATTCAGCTCTGAATAATGAGAGAGTCTTTATATTTATCTACAATGGAAACTGCTAGGAACCGTTGGGTTTTCGGGTTGGGTTGGAAATTCTAAGTGATGTACGAAAATTGCCAACTGTTTGGATTTTAATTTTTAAATATCACAGAAATAAGAAAATTGAATTGGATCGCGAGTCGTTATTCACCATTCGGCCCGTATTTCCCTCAAGGAATTTACGTTTCTGTTGATTTCGTTTAGCTTGAGATGGTGGAACACATTCCAAGTTTAATGAATGGCATTCGAATGATACATAGTGTTTCAATGTATTACAATACATCTGAACGTATGACTGCACTTTTTGTGAAAATCACTAATCAAATGATCACAACGTGTAAAGAGTACATAAAGAAAGGTGGAAGCAAAGTATGGGATTTACCAAGGTAAGGTCTCTTCCAGCCGATTTTTGTTTCGTCATGTTAGTTTTAAATCACTGTGAATGGGAATTTTACATATAAATTATAAGTTTACCTTTTTATTGGTTCGAGATTAAGACAAGCAGAGAAAAGAGAAATTTCTGAGGTGTATAAACTTTTCATTAATTGTTATGCTCCAGGGAATTGGTTTCACAAAGACTTTCAGAGTGCATTACTTTGAACCAAGAATATCAAAAATGTTTCCATCGCACCAAAAGTAAGTTGAAAGAAAATCCCAATGAAAGACAATTTGAATTCAGGTAAGATATACAGTGTATATTCAAGAAAATGAAGTGGATAAATTTGTTAATACGTTTTAAACAGTCCATTAACCCTTTGGTTACGCTGTGTTTTTTAAAAGAGTGAAAAATTTCTAAGATTGTCTTTACACTTTTTTAATTTTCAACTTGAATTTCTGAACACTGGAATGAGATAAACTGGTTAAGTTTGGCACCATAAGAAAGCTCCTTTTGTGTTCTTTAAAAAAGTTGTTTGGGTCAATTCTGAATTGTTTAAAAGTTATGGGCTTCCAAAGACATAGTAGTATTTTGGTCACATTTGGACGCATATGTGCGTCCCATGGAGTCTAAGGGTTAAAAAAAGTGTTTTCGATACTAACAGATACAAAAGAATTTATTGCAGTATGAAGATATTCTGCTGTTTTGAAGAACGTTTCTAATTTTCCAGAAATTCTGTTTGACCCTATTCTTCGGGCTATATGGGAATAGACCTTCAGTGTGTTCTCTTCTCGCTAATACGTTTGACAATTGACTTCTGAACTAGAATGAAAGTTGAGTTATATGAACACTATAATCATTTTGTTTTAGTGAGAATTACATCTTTGGTAAATTTGACGCATTTTGCAAACGAATCGAAAAGTTTGAAGATATGTTAGGCACAATTTATAACCTATCAAGGTTACCTGATGTTAGAATTGAGGTAAAAATTTCTATTTTTATATCTGTGTATCAACTTAAACATCAATTTTTTATGATCAAATTATAAGAAAGAAAAAATTCATAAGAAATTTAAACTTTAACATTTTAAATTCAGTAATTAAACTCCCTTTCAGAGTGCTTACCATCCGTTTCTTGCAAAATTTAGGACTTATGGATACAAACTATACTTTCAGGAAAATATTCCAGTCTCTTCGTTAAAGAAAAGAAATTAATTTACAAACAAATTTACATTGTGAAATTTTATACTGTCTAGCTATGTGAGTTTAGTATTGTTAATCCGCCTTTGCGGAATATATAAGAGGTCGGTTGTTGCTTGAAATGCTTGAAATCTTCAAAATTTCAGGTTATTGAATTTTTATTTTAAATTTAGGGTATCGAACCGATTGCGTTGAGATACACTGCATTGGTTGCCAATATCAAGAAGAAGGGATATGATGTGCTTGATCACAGAAAAAGTGATGTAAGATTGTACTCCTAATTCCTAAGCCAATTGAAGGAACTGCGATAAAAAGAGTTCAATTAATTGTTCTCTCCCGCACTCTATTTTGCCTTTCTTGTAAAACAAATCTGTGAACTAGCAATGGAAATAAGTCGACGTCCGTTATCTGGAATCTCGAAATTTACTTGAATCCATCCAGTATCTCTTTTTCGTTGGTGCTTTGGAGGTTCAGAAAGGGTCATATTTTCTTCAATTGTAACTGTTACCTCTTTAATGCATTTTCGATTGAGTAATATCAACTTTGCAACCTAAATTTTCATAGACCAATATGTATGTTTCATATGTATGTTTTTATTTACCAACGGCACTTGAATATTTTGAATATTTCCTTTTTACAGTTTGACAATGATTACGAAGATTTTAAACTTGGAATCGAATCATTGAAAGGACAGTTGCAAAATTTCTTGGATACCTGGTTCGAAAAGTCGCTTTCGGTAATGAATGAAATTTCATCCTTGTTCAATTAAATTTGAATACTACCTTATAACAAGAAATGAACACGGGCATGTATTTAACGCGATCACAAATTAATGCTGACTACATGGAGGTAAACTTGTAAACGGGTGGTAATTAACGCGATAATGATTTTAAAGATAATTAAAGACAAAAACGTTGAAAATTGCCCTCAAGTTAGTGAATTAACACCACCCACTGTTTATTAGCTTTTATAAGAGATTATTTGATGAGTCCCTAGCAGAGCGGCAGTGAGTACCAATTGAACCCGTTTAACTTACAACCCTACGGGAGTATTCTACCACAAAGCTACCAGCGCTATTAAAAATCTTATTACTATGAATTTTCTTGATAACATCTACCTTTTTTTATTTTGACCATTTTTCTTCTTTCATTTATAGACGATGCAGTCGTTAAATTTGCTGAAGAAGTTTGAAGGAATTGCAGGAGTTGATCTTTATCTTTATGATAAATACCAAAAAATACTGATAAATTTTGCAAAGTAAGTTTGTCATCCAGAAAATTCACATTACTCGTGCTATAATCATGTCAAATATTTGTCTTTAACAGTCAGAAAAACCAATATAACTATGGTCGAGTAAATTTACTCTTAGGAAGCGTTTCCCTTTTTGGTACTGTTACGGCAATAAGGAGTGTCTAGCGGCACAGGAAATTTAATTTTTTCAACTTTTTCCTGCAAAATGTTTCGATGTTTTCTCATTACGTATATTCTCGTCATTTTTCAGGGACATTGAAAGCATAAAACGACTTTATCAGAAGCAAAAAGATAACCCACCAATAAATCGAAACATGCCTCCAGTAAGTCATTCACGCTATATTTCGTCTATGTGAAAATTGACTTTCGTTAACAGTACATATTCAATATTTCATGTTTGAATTGCGACATGTGGTAGTGTAGTAAATTTCTTATTCTTATATATCTTGATGTGGTGCTTGGTATATCGAAGCAAGTATTTTTGTTAGTAACCCTTTTTAGTAGAGACAGCTAGCGAATAATTAGAATGGTTCTTCAAGTGTAAAACATCTTTATACAGTAGGGAAAGAGGTCAACTGTTGATAGAATGTTTTGAATTGAACTTACTGTATTTGCATAGGTTGCTGGTAAAATCTCTTGGTCTCGACAGCTCTTCAGAAAGATTGGTGAACCGATGAAAATCTTGAGCAAATGTGATGGCTTGTTGAAGGTATTATTCCGACACCAGAAATACTTAACTACTACACGTCTTGAATAGGGATTCGAACGTTCAAGAGTTTTTCGGATTTTATGCCAAAAAAATGTTCTTAGATTGTTCTTAATTATAGCAAAAAACAGGTTGAAATCATTGAATTTAAAAATTTTGAAAATAGCCTTTTGAAGCCTTCAAATGTTCTTAACAGGTTCTAAACATTTTGCCACTGGAAGCCTAGCGTTCTTATATGGTTTGTTCTTATATGAAAAAACGTGTAATAATTTTTAGATTTTTCTTTACATAATATTGCGTAAATTTTACAATCATTTTATAGACACCAGAAGCCAAGAAGATTGTTAAAAATTACAATAAACTTGCACATGTTCTTATGGAGTTTGAAGTAAGTTTGTGTAGTAGCACATAGTCATGGATGGCCAGCTCTTCAAATTTCCATTAATTCACAGACTGAATGTTTTCTTTGAATATAAGTTCGCTAAGTCATGAGAAATTTGACAACGTATTCAAATACTTAATTTTGGCATTTTGCGAAAATTTATTATGATTTATGGTCAAGCTTTAGGACTTTTAATGTTATTTTCTGTATTATACACGCTCGACTGGACTGGAAACACAATTTTGTCACTGGTTATAATATATTTATGAGTCAATGCTTATTTTGATAGGTTCTATATCATCACAGTTGGTTCAATGCAATAGATGCAGTAAAGACAGGTCTCAACGCATCATTGCTTGTTCGTCATCCTCATAAACAAGTAAGTATTGGCAAATGCTTTCCATCTGTCATTGCAGGTCCATTGTTTTGGGAGTAGGACAATTTTGTGCAATTTCCATGAAAACTACTTGCAATTAATCATTAAATATCCTTAACCCCTAAAAAAAAATTTTCAATACGTTTGCAATACATATATATAATTCTTTTGTACCAGACAGTTTAACGAAGCAAAGTAAAAAACATATAATACGAATAGTAACATCTTAGTTGACAAAGATCGAAAGATAAGATAACTTTGTTGGAATATTCTGGTTGAAATAACATCAATCTCTTCAATGTATTTTATATTTTAAAATCTAGAAGATGTTACTATTCGGATTGCGTTTTTTACTTTACATTTTTATGTATGTTGTTCTGTATTTTTATTGTGCAATAGGAATTCATCATCAATTTTGACAGTCAAATCTTGCAGCTTATCCATGAAGCGCGATGTATGCAAAAATTGTCTTTGGATGTAAGTACTTACTCAAATATTCATCTTCTCTTTTCGCACTTGAAAAATCAATGAGTAAACAATTTCTTGGTAGTGAGTTATTCAATTTCAAGTGCATTTTCTCGTTTCAAGAGGTTACTGCACTTGAAAGTTCTAAGACGTTCATAAGGAGTAAAATCTTATTTTATACATTTTTAGATTTTTTAAATACATTTTGCTGTATTTTTCTCGCGCAATTAAAATAAGCTCAAGGAACGCCATTCTCTATACTAACTAAAAATTTATTTTGAAAGTTTCTATCCGATTTACTCATAGATACCTGAACAGACGAAGATTTTATGTCTACGAGAAGATCACATAAAAACATTGTATACCTCCTTATCTGATGCTTTGGCGTATTATCAAAAGATCAGGGAGAAGATACCAGAAGTTTTCTTGCCGCTCTTGGAACCTGTCTTCCGAAGAGTTGATGACGCATTTCAACCGGGCGTTGCTATGTTAACTTGGTTGTCTCTAAACACAAATTCCTGTAAGTTATTGGTATGCATAAGATTGTGAAAAAAAGATGGCATGTGAAATTGATATCTTGCTCATAACCTAGTCCGATAGAGAGCATAAAAATTGACGAATTTGTTAAATGAAACCTGTACTAGTAAATCTTCTCTACCAGAAACAAGTCTTGTGAAAAAAAAGCTACATATATCAGAATTTCCATATACCGATAAAGCTTTTCTAAGGTCATATTCATCTAAATTTAAAGTATCAGCCGAGTTATGGTGTAATTAACCCCCAATCTATTCAACATAAACACCCACCTGTAAGTTTGCAAAAGTAAATAAGCTTTTATGGCGTCTATTAGGTAATTTACGGTAATGTTCATTTAAATCATGTTGATGAATTTGTGTCCATTTGTTCATAGATTTGATAAACGTGCAAAAGTCACTAAGAGAATTGGAACATTTGGTAAAGGAATTAAGCGATATTCTTGAGTGTGGTGTTGAGACAACTTTGGAAAACATTGGCAAATTATTACTATGTGATGTCGGAAACGAACCGATTGCTCCAAATGACTTTGTTAAAATCACTGAAACACTTTCAGTAACATGTGCCCAATCGCTTAGTCTGTAAGTGTGCTTATATGAGTTGGATTCGCGATTATGTACCTATGATAGCATTTTCAGTTTTTTTGAACTGTTAATATTCGAACTATGTGGTGAAGAATGCCTCATAAAAACAAGGAACTCGATAAAATTAAGTTCTAAGTTCATCGCCTTTACCACTCGATTAGAGGTTGTTTCGTAGAGATCGAATATGCCAGAGATGACAAAATGCATAATAAGAGCGAAAAGTCTGGCTCTTTTATCTTCTTTTATTTAGCCCTTCGTGATCGGACATTAATGTCATTTCCGTGTTTCTTACAGTTTTTGCGCAAAATTTGCGGAAATTTTAGCCTTGTGTGTCCTTTATAGAATTTATCCTGTCACAAATCCGAAGCGAAAGATATTTATCTTTAAGCCGGCAATAAGTATTTCAATATCTATTTCCATTTTTTGTATATACAGAAATTGTCAACTGGTGGAATCAAATACATTTCAGCTCATCAACAAGATCAAAAAACATTTGAAGCCAAAAGAATTAGCTGAACTAGGGGAAGGTGATATATATCCATGCCTTATTCCTGATTCAACAAGAGCAAAAGGTAACAAAGGGAATCGATGCTGGGAATGTATGCCTTGCTCATACTGGAATCTCATATCTCTTTTCAACCAAAAGAACATTGATGCTCTGGTTAAATGCACCAAAGTTTCGCTTGATTATCTGCGAAGGAAAATGCAACCTGTTAGTAGGTATTCTGCTGATAATGATGCAAATTCAAGAGGACCCTTCTTTCATGCGAAGATTGTGTTGGAGATTCCACAAATCAGCATGAGACCAAGTATTGATGAAATACAACAGATTTTGAACAAATGTGTCAATATCATACTGAAGATGACACAGAATGTCTATGAATGGCAACAACATAAGATCCTTCATCAACTACCAAATCCTGTTACTGACGAAAACAATAAAAGTGAGTAATCAAAGCTTTTAAACTTCTTAATCGCTACGGCAATTGTCGTTACGTGATTATCGAGCTAATGAAAATTCCCCCTTGCAAAAAATTGTTGTGGCAGTTGTAGCTGCTTAGAGGAAGAAATCTCAGGTACCAAAATTCTGTTCAAAAGACTGAATGCTCGACACTCAACTGGACTATGAAACTGCAGGCTTAAAATTTTGCTGCAATGAAAAACATTTAAAAAAAAACAGAATTTGAATTAGCGGATGCGTTCTCAAACCGCGCTTTTGATACTTTTTAACCAGATATTCAAATATTGAATCGCATTGCATCTTTTTTTTTTCATATTCATAGCAAACATACTGTTCAAATCATTGTACAAGACGGTCTCTGAACACAAAGATGTTTTAAAGATGGTTTCTATGTTGAATACTATCATTAGCTCTTCAAAAATCGACGCTTCTAAGGTTCTTGATGTTTTTAAAGATTTCAAAAAACTTTGGGAAGAGGTAAGGATATAACGTCCATTTAAACTTCCATATTTTACTGTGGTTTATAGTCTGTCACCAACTACGAATTTGTGGCGTAGACGTTGCGTCTGGAGCTCAGATGCCAGTTATTGACGCTTGCTTGCGGCTTTTCTTTGCAAAAATCACCAATCACATTCACGATCCTTAAAAGGAATTTAGATGAGTCGATTTTGAGATTTTCATCAATTTTTTTCACCAACCGGCTATTGTTTTGAATTTACGAAGGTGCGATGTACATTGCAATTTACCAACAACTTCTTAGGATGAAGGGAGCTCCTCATATTTAATCGAACTTAATGCGGGCCGGTACAGTCAAAATAAACGCTCCTTGAAAGGTAGTTTTTACCCAACTTCAGAGTAGAACTTCTTGAAATTCACCTCGCATGAAAAATCCGCTTTACTTTATTGTAGATACACCGTTGATTCTTTGACTCCCTTTCTATTTTAGGAACCAGAAGTAATTGTCAACCAATTTCTTGAAGAGAAACCTTCACTATCAGAATTTGATAGCTGTATCTCACATTATGATTATCTTCGCTCCATGGTCGAAGGGTTGCCAGAAAATTACACCATTGGTGCTGTCTTGTATGATACCACTCCATTGAAAGAAGCCATTATCATGGAAGCACAGTCGTGGAAACAAACTTATGGTAAAGCCTTGGCTACAAGGGTGAGTTTTATTCGGACTTTATAGGTATGAGTTTTAATCTTATGCTTATTTTTTGAATAATGCACGTAAAGTGTTTTTATAATCTGGTTAGCTCGAACCCTCGGTAAGTCGAGTCCTTAAACTCGAACTTTTTTTTATTCCCCCTCATTTATTACTCTCTTGTAAACATCCATTGATTTCGAACATTAGTTACGTGAGCTCAATTCACTGGTCCAAGGAGGTTCGAATTATCAAGATTATACTATACTAAATACAGACACTACATACAACACGACGTTGTATACTACATATAACACTACTAAAAGTCGTTTTGACGTCTTTTGATGTCGTGACATTAGATGAACGTTACATACAACTACATACAGCACGGTTATATACTACATAAAAAACTACTAACATTCGATTTGACGTCTTTTGATGCCGTGGCATTAGATGGATGTTGAAGCCACGTGTCGGTTGGGGTTATTCAAAATCATGGTGATCAAACCTTTTCTTTTAGGCGAGTTCAGACATGGAGGAAATCTTCCAGTTCATTGATAGTCTCACTAAACGCCTTTCTCGCCCAATCAACGATTTGGATGACGTAAGAGGTAGTATGGGAGCACTAGCAGAGATAAGAGAAGCTGAAATCAGGTAATGTTACAATCGGTATGGCTTGTAATCCTTTTGAATACTTAACCTTTTTGCTGAACGCTAAACTAACAAACTTAATTTCTTATGATTCATGAATTTCTATGAATTTCTATGAATTTCTATGACTTAATCAGCGCTCTCTCCTCTTGCGAGCTAATATGAAGCAAACAAGATGTAGCTCACAGGAGGAGAGAGCGCTGATTAAGTCATAGAAATTAATTTGGTATGCTGTCGATGCAAAAGAAGGAGTTCCCCTCATAAGTTGCGGGACCTATCCGAAACACGGTACTGTTATACACCTTTCCCGAATTAACCCCGTTGCTATGGAAAATTTCAAAAGTGAAATTTTTGCACAGAAATGTTGCAAATGCCAAAACTAACATCTCCAGAAAATTTCATTAAAATCTGAATTGTACAACAAAAGTTATGGCACTTTCGTTTTTCAACGAAACAGCTTGTGTTGCCTTGATAAAATGTTCTTATCCAGTCTCGCCTCGTTTTCAGGCAAGTAAGTATTTTCAAAAGCTTTTTGTGACTGAATGATAAAAGAGCTCCCTTTGAAATTTTGTATTTGGTTTTGTATAGTGTTTAAGAAAAAATATAAATTTGTTCATAATCATAAGTTTTAATTTTCGAATAATTAATTCGGGAAAGGTGTATTGGGGCTTCTGTTCGATCTTGATCTAAATTTTTCAGTTTGTGAAAACAGAATTTCTGTGATAAAAGTTAATTTTACTGTACTTTTTTTACCTCTTACTTTCCAACAACAGAATCGAGATGACCATAGGACCAATTGAAGAATCCTTTGCATTACTCAATCGATATGGTTTGGTATATTCGAGTGCTGATTCAGAACAAGTAGATGGGTTGACGTATGCCTGGAAGAAATTAATTCACCAGGTAATTTTCCCCTTTCATCAACACATTTAGGCGAACTTGTCAGGAAAAATTTTGTCAAGTTAAAATATTAATCACTTTTCTCGGTCAAAGTTTTCGCTGCTAAAGAAATTTACAATGATGAAAAGATTTTGTATAAAAGCAAGAATAAATAGGAAGACAGTCATCTCATCAAGCTTCTTCATCAAAATGGCGATAATAATGATACCCAAATGTCTCCTGTTTTCTTCACATCTAAGTTTTTTTATACTGAGAGTTGAACAAACAATAATATTGCTATTGATAATTATAGGCTTCCACGGTGCAAGTACAATTACTGGAAATTCAACCGAAATTCAAGAGTAACTTGCTTGACGGAGTTGCCACCTTCAAAGAGAATTTGGCAGATTTTATTGTTGGTTATCGCGAAAAGCAAGTTTAATTTCATATTTCAAAGTTTTTAATACCGTCGTAATTTCTTCAAATTTGTATTGCTTTTAAATCGAAAAGCTTTCGCGAGCTCCGAAAATTCTCGAAATCAATGGATTTGCTCGAAAAAATTTCGTGAAATAAACTTCGCGAATGAGAAGATTGTATGTGTGGAATATCTCTCAGCTGTCGCAGATATAAAAGTTTAAATAAAAAAACTACAAACTGATTTTCAAATAAACGTTATTATTAGTTATAATGATAGTGTAAGAATTTCTGAAGACATTCGAAGTGTTTTCCCTAAATAAAGTGAGAAAAAATCCGCGAGATAAACTTTTAGGAAAAAGGCCCAAATTCACGTAAGTTTCTCTAACTTAAGTAGATTTTAGAATAAAGTTTGTAGTTTAATCTCTTTTTGTAAGATTCTCTTTAATTTTTTTCTTTTTACAGAGGTCCCATGGTACCAGGTATAGCACCGACCGAAGCAAGTGAAAGATTAGCTATCATGCAAGCCAAATTTGATGATTTGTGGAGAAAATACGTAACATACTCTAGTAAGTTGGAAGTTGCAAAAAGTATTTAAAGTTCTAATACCATATTTTTTTATTTTTCCTCTTGACAAACTTTTTCTCCTCATACTTTGCCAGTCATAAGTGGCTGATGTAAAGTTATATTTCACATTTCTTCCCCGAAACAGAGATGTTAAGGGTTAAGGAATCCAATAATTACGTTGCAGTGAGTTCCATTTATTTAGGTTTTCCCTGAAGTCAAAATGCTTCGGTTAACTTTAAATAAAGAGTTAAAGTAAAACACAACTTTAAATTTATTATTAAGAAAGGTTATCAAATATACTTGTTTTATACTTGTTTTAAATGTACTATTTCCTTATACTGTTTAGGTGGTGAACAGTTGTTTGGCCTTTCAGTAACTGATTATCCTGAACTTCAACTAATCAAACGAGAATTGGGTCTCCTTCAGAAATTGTACAGTTTGTATAATGCTGTTATTGAGACAGTTAATGGATATTTCGATATCCTCTGGTCTGAAATCGATATCGATAAAATCAGTGCTGAATTGCAAGAATTCCAAAACAGGTACGTACTTTTTCTCTTGTTAAGTTACTTAGGGAAAATAATTCATTTAAACAATGTTATTTGTATCATTATCTCAAAATTATGAACAAAATTAATGGCCATTATACTTACTTTTAAATCAATTGTTTTACACATCATGCCGTGTCTTACTTTAGAATTCGTAAACTTCCAAAAGCGTTGAAAGACTGGCAAGCT
The DNA here is from genome assembly GCA_032270445.1 of Darlingtonia californica. Lineage (NCBI taxonomy): Eukaryota > Viridiplantae > Streptophyta > Magnoliopsida > Ericales > Sarraceniaceae > Darlingtonia > Darlingtonia californica. Next base: position 209 of record JAUBWS010048567.1, on the reverse strand, counting down.
TTCATTGAGTTGAAGAAGACAATTGACGATTTCAATGAAAGTTGTCCTCTTTTGGAGATGATGTCACACAAAGCAATGAAGGATCGCCATTGGCAACGCATATCCGACGTTACAAAACATCCATTAGATATCCAAGCCGTTGACACATTCACCTTGAGAGTGCTCATGCAAGCTCCTTTGCTAAAATGCAAAGAAGATATTGAAGTAAG
>JAUBWS010048556.1:642-12973 GCA_032270445.1 Darlingtonia californica | reverse complement strand
CCAATATGGGACACTGCACCAATATGGATTAACTGTTTTGGCGGCTTTTTATCCGAGCTGGTGAGGAGTTGAGCTCGGGTCCTGCGATCGATACACACGTTAAACGAGTTATTGGGCATTAAAACCGCCAAACACAAGCGAGATTCCGAAATCACAACGTCAACCGCAACGACAACGCTAGAGCACTATTTTGATTCAACTAGAACACTGCTTTGATTCAAACAGGCATGCCCAAATCAGAGGTAAACCCAATCTCGCGTTTTCTTACTGCGGGACCGATTCCAAATGGATAGATTTGAAGTTGCAGCGAAAACGTGAGTTTTATGCGTGTTGTACAGTTATTGTACCGGAACACGAAATTTAAACAACGGCAACCATGACGCTAACCCAATCTACCACGTTGCTGTCGTGGGTGCGGTTGCGATTTCGGAAACTCGCTTCTGTTAATTCCATGAAGAACCTCGTTGACAACTGAAAAGCCTGTTCTGAGAAGATTAAGAATCCTAATCTTTGCTTTTTTCAGGGAAAATATCACATGTTATGTGGACCCTTAAGGATGTTCAAAAATCATAACAGGGAATTTATGACTGTTTTTACATTAATTTTTAGCTACTTTATTGCAAAATCGGTAATGGAATCTGTTATCAAGAAGGTGGAGACTATTGAAAGAAGAGAGAAAAAGAAGCAAGACAGACTTGCTGTTACTCGTAAAAAGCAGAAAGAAGTCGAATTGATGCGCCTTACGAACCTTCTAGAAGACCGCAAGGACCGACTGAAGTTACAGATCATGAGGAAGCGTGAGATCTTCGAAGAGCTTTTGTTACAAGACATACGTTCAGAACTAGGACATAATACAATCGAAACAGATCATTTCAGTGAGAACGAATCAGAGGTAAAAGGCAGTTTTTCTTACGCAAAGATTCACTTCGCTGTCTCTAAGCTTGCTGTGAAAACGAGGTCTATCGCTTTAACTACACTTTGGTGAAATGGCAGAATGCTTCATACTTCTAATAATTCTGATAATACCTCGTTATAAACTTCGTAAAAATGAATGCAGCGGACCTGTATAGTCGTAAGGTTCTCTGTAGGAAAGCAGGCTCTTCATTGAAGACAGTTCGTATGAATTAAAGAAGCTACCATTGGGTAACCGTTAGTAATATTGTACATATAAATCGCTGTTTGAAAATGTCCTACTGATAAGTGATTACGGATGGCGATGGCCAATCCAGAATTAAGTCTCAGTAGTCACTACGCAACTTGTAGTGCAGCTAGAGTTTTTAGCCTTATCCGTTCTCTTTTATCATGAGAAAGGTCCTATTTCGCATTATTCGAGTTTTCTATAGAAACGCTTGTTACAAGTGTTCGGAAAAACGACAAATCGAGACAATATTTTGCTTTTATTATTCCTTCAAGATGGAGACCGTTGTTTATGAACCAGAAGAAAAGAAACCGATTACCGAATCTAAACCGAAACGGGAAGATCGGAAACGTGACAAGCGTCAATCAAGCGAAAACACTGAAAATGAAGAGGCAGTTGAACAGAAAAAGAAGAAGAAAGAAAAGAAGAAGGAAACGAAAAAAGCGTCACCAGCACCCACAACCAAAGCAGCGGCACAAACCACAACCAAAGCAGCGGCACAAACCACAACCAAAGCAGCGGCACAAACCACAACCAAAGCAGCGGCACAAACCACAACCAAAGCAGCGGCACTAACTACAACCAAAGTAGCGGCATTAACCACATCTACCACCAAAGCGGATAATGATCTGTATTGTATATGCAAAACACCATATGATGACACCAAGTAAGTCTCTTGGTAATTTTTGGCAAGAAAAGCTTTAGTTTTTTTCCTCTATTCATTAAAACGCGGTGCAAGCTTGACAAAGAGACCCGTGGGATAGCGCTCGTGCATGCAGGCAAGTCATTTTGCCTGCGCGATTGATTGCGATTTGACAGCAAACATTGCTGACAAAAGTTTCCTTTTTCCTTTCGCAACCAGTAAGTCAGTAAAATGTGATTGCTTGGGGGCAAAATTACAAATTTGCGCACGTGATAATAAAGCAGCCATATATTTCTGAAATGATAAAACTAAGTATGCAGCATGATTGATTTTCCTCTCTATTTAACGAGGTCTTGTATTAACACTATTTGGTCGGCGGTTGCCTAACATTCACTTCATTTGACGGCATGATAATTAATTAACATTCACTTTGGTCACAAAGTTTTTTCGGCAAAAGATGATATGGTTTCCGAAGCCTTATTTTCATCCGAACGAAAAAATCGGACAACATAGCTTCTATAAATTTCAATGCACGTGCCTTCTTCGCTTTAAATTTGTTGGAGTGTAATCTTGAACGGGCTTACATGACGAAATTCCTTGGGTAGCAATTGAAAAACATCACCGGTGAATCTTTTCGCTGATGTAGAAACGCACAATAGTTAAGTTGTTAAGTTTCCTGCTCACTTCCTGGCGTTACAATACCCTACCACAAGTAGTGTGATCGCTGCATTGATGCCTCTATATAGTTCGTAACCCCCCCCCCCCTCCCGTTTATAAAGGGGGAGTTTAAGTATTTTGGATTTTGCCAGAAAGGGCGGAGAGGGTTACCAAAATATTACATAGAAAGGGGTTTTTTGACAAAAAGTAGGTTTTGAAAGGGGGGGATTGATACTTAAACAATGGAAAACATTATGATTATGGTTTAAAAAAATGATAAAGTTTTCAGTCTTCGTTATTCTTGTAGTGGCTAAATTTTGAGTTCCATTAATAACAATTTTTCCGAAGTGAAGTCTATCAAAAACAATGTTTGACAAATTTTTATCACTTTAATAGCGCTAATCTTCAGTTATTTTCCTTTTTTTAAATAGTTTGTACCTGATTCAGTTTTTGCCGCTTTAGTCTGCAATCTTTCAGGGGTACCACTATAATTTGAAAAGGAGTAGTGGATAGAAAGGGGGAAGTTTCACTTGAATAGGGGGGACGGGTTACCAACCACCTTCCGAACTATGCTCTAACATCTTGGCATCATTCGAGCTTTTAACTTTTCTACTGGTCCACTGCTGACAGCTGCCTTCACGGAGGTGAGCATGACGGTTGGATTCCATCTCAAACTGATGTTCTGATAAGAAATTGCACTCTCCACCCTACAGATGTCCATAGTACTCTATTGCTTTAATCCATGTCTTAGGTTTTACGTTGGTTGTGATCTATGCAATGATTGGTTCCACGGCACTTGTATCGGTGTCACTGAGAAAGCTGCCAAATTCATGGATGAATTTATTTGTAAAGAATGTTCCAAACAAAAGGAAACTGTTGAAGAAGAGGAACTATATTGTCTCTGTAAACAACCATATGACGATTCCAAGTATGTCCTATTGTCTTTATAATTCCTTGTCAGTAAATAGTTTGCCGACAAAGACTGACAAACGTTTTTACCAGCGAAATTACCGATAAGTTATCTCCCAGCCGGCACAGTTGCATTGATTTAATTCACAGTTTGGGCATAGAATGCGCCCTTTCGCATAAACATTTTTTTCGAAAATTTTCCAGTTGTCCCTCTGGCGTTCTTATGAAGCGTCATTTAATTTCCGTTTATGAAGTAGTTTATATCTGAAGCCAAAGTGGAATTTTAAACCACGTTCTAAGTGACGTTCCCGTCCTCTCTGCCGAACCTTTGGCACCAAGAAGTTTTGACTGCCTAACATCGCCAGCTGCATCCATCGCGTGCCTCGCCTTCCGACATCTCTCCACCAAAGTTAGTCATTTCACTGAAACTTTACTTGTGGTATCGATTTTAGACAAAATCTCCAAACGACCTCCATTGTAGCCAAAGAAACTTAAGTTCACATTGATATTGTATTTACATTTCTAGGTTTTACATTGGTTGTGATTTCTGTCAAGACTGGTTTCATGGTACATGTGTCGGTATAACACAAGTCGAATCATCAACCATTGAAGAATATCGCTGTCCAAACTGTTGTAAGAAGAGTGATCAGAATTTTATCGAACTAAGGCCACTAACAAACAAAGAAATAGATGGCTTGAGACGCTTGCATCGTGCTTTGATGGTAAGTGTTTTTAACCTTTTCCTACCCATGGTTGCCATGCAGTAGAACTCATTTAATTCACTGCTGCTACTCTCATAATTCGTTAAATCACTTAAATCTAACAAACTTTTGGTCCCTGCTGCGGAGTCTGGAAGAGATTCCAAAAGTCCTATAATAATTCGAAAAATCGTGTAAATCGAACAAGTGGTTAGGTTTCCAGAGAATTCGAATTACATGAATTACACTGTATATGGCAACAAAGTCCAATTCCTATTCAATTCGAAAAGTTAGGACAAAAGTTTTTGGTTTGGTAATCTCACAAAAGTTCCTGAAGTAGTCTCGCCTATCTTAAAACTTAAATGTAGGCTTGATTAAATTTTTTTTGACACCAAGTTATGACAAAGAATTGCAAAGAGCACAAAACGAGCTTTGTGTTGATACCAAGCTTAGCTATATTATCTAATTCCAGTATTTAGAAATTTAAAAGAAAGGTTTTGAAAAATTCTAGCAAATTCTAAGGGTTAACTTCAATTGACAGGTTTTTTTTGTAGAAGGTACTGATAAATCTCTAATTTCTTGTTTGCAGAGCCACAAAATGGCATGGCCGTTCATGAAACCTGTCGATCCAAATGAAATTAAAGACTACTATGAGCAAATCAAAGAACCGATGGGTAAGCGTATTTGGATGTCCATACAACTACAACGTTATTAAACCGATGAGTCGACGTCGGCTTTATCTGGGTTTGTTACCCTTGCTAGTAAAACATTCGCCGGTGAAAAGTGACGAAATTTTCTACCCATGAATTTTTTAGTCGACCACTTTTCGACTGACGAAATTTTGTCGTAGAAGGTGTGATCGCTGTAGCTTTGATTCTACTCACATTCAGGATTCGAACCTTTAATGAATATATATCACCACCTCCTATGATACTTTTGTCTTATCTTATCCTCTTATTGGAAGATATGAATTAGTTATCGTGCGACAGAGAGTACAATATGAGATATATTTTTCGAGTTCCGAAATTATTCTGTAATATTGTAAAATATAAGAAAGATTTCGGAACGAGAAGCGAGATAACTTATTTATCGTCGATATGCAATATATGCGCCTCTTCTTAGCCAATCAAAATGCAGATATTTCTGACGTCGACGATAATTCCTCGTACCCTCCGATTAAAAGATATTTTGTGGATCCGTGGCCGAGTGGTTAAGGCTTAGAATGTTTCCTGTATATGTGTTTCACAGGAAGGCAGGTCCCTCATCGATCACACCTCTAACAGAACTGAAGAGGATATCCTGGGTTAATAAGTTCAAATAATAATACTAATAACAATAATAATTTATAGAAAATTATAAAAGGAAGGCCAATTTTCTTTCTTTACCCCACATCGCAAATTTTAGGGCTATGAAAATATTGCAATTCATTTTTCTTCTTTTTTAGATCTAGACACGATGAGTAAAAAACTACGTGAGAAGAAATACGGCACTTTGGCCGACTTTGTCGCCGACGTTTCTCGTATATTCGATAATTGTCGCTCCTTCAACCCTCCTGACTCGTCGTTTTACAAGTGTGCCGAAGTCTTGGAAAACTTCTTTGTACAAAAGCTAAAAGGTTTCAAGAACACCCTTACAAAGGGCGGAGGGCGTTAAACGCCCTACCACTTCACAAAAAATTTTCCCTTTTCATATATAGAAATATTATAATAATACCTATTTATTTTAAAAGCATAGATGATTCCGGTCCGTATTTTTTATTTATAGGAGAAATTGTAATTAACGCAATGATGTGTTAATTACTGAATGTTTTATGTAATTAACCAGACTGTATTTGTACGTATAAGAAGAAATGTGACCGATTCTGTAAGATCAATTCTTCATGATTTGTGATTCCGTATATTATCGCGTTTGGACAATGCATGTCTATAAAGTCATTAGGTCTATATGGGGATGAATGCGGTTGTTTTTGTTGTAGCGCACAGTACAGAAGCACTGGCAGGGTTTATACCGTCAGGGGAAATCAGGGGGAAAAGGGTCTTTGGCCAAAAATTCAGGGAAAGTCAGGGAATTTTAAAGTGGTCAGGGGAATTCAAAGTTTTTCATGGATGGTCAGGGGGAAAAGTTGATTTCGCCATATTATGGGAGCGACGGCAATCTTCTTTTTTGTTTTCGTGATCAAAATATTATCAGGAGGCTAATGATAAGACAGTATTAAAGTATTAATTTTTTCCAATGGCTGTATAAACCGTGATTGAAACCTTTCCTGAGAACGTAATTGATTATCACTATGATATCTCACCAGATATTTACTTTATTCGGAGGAACTTTAGGAGAAAAATTTCTTGATAAGCTTAGCTAACCTTATTTAGAGGAATTTTGGCGTGAAGTAAATTTAGCGCAATTGGCGCAAAAATCTTAAAATCTTAAAGTTGTCTCCCAATCTAATTTTCTCCGGGTGCACTCAATTAAATACGCGCCGAAAATGTTGATCTTGTAATGAAATGAGCGCCATAATTTCTCATAAGCAGGTAGTAAATTTTAACAAAAAGGCAATAAGGATAATGATTCAATGTCAACTACCTGTTTCGTGTCGTCTTTGAAGCTGACTTTTAGGTGGGAAATTTACTTGCAAAATCACCGTTAATTGTTTTTACTGCCTTCCTTAACAGGACGTTATCTTTAACCTTTAAGGGCCCAACAAAAAGGTTCAAAATAGCGGATGAATTTCAGGCAAAATTATATTTGATGCAGTTAAAATTTGATTTCACGGACGTCAAGTTTGATTCAGAAGTTTATGAAGAAGAAACATACGATTTTATAGTACACAGCTCATGGTTTTGATTTATTTGTTTTCAGATTAGATAGTAAAAATCAGAGAGAAACATGAAAAAGTAATGGAAAAGTTGGTAAATGAAATTGAAGAAATCTCGAAAGAGTTGGCAAGTTCAGATACCTTAAACACCTTGAAGAAGCTACAAAGGTTCTCGAGCCATGTTCAAGCTAGTCTAAATAGTCGAAATGATTTAGGGAGGTTCAACAAAGACTCGTTGACAGAAGTTTGCAAGTGTATTGCACAGCTACAAGAAACTAGCAAGATCGTGTCTCAGGAAATTAGCTGTGACACTAAAGACCAGAAGGAGGATAGTCGGAAAAACTCGATAGACCAGACAATTGTTCAGGGCAGTGATGTTAAGTTCAGTTCCATTGCTGGTTTGGAAGTGGTGAAGTCGTTGCTTCACGAAGCAGTCATATTGCCAGTTCAATATCCTCATCTTTTTACAGGGACAGTTAAACCATGGAAGAGTATATTGTTGTATGGCCCTCCAGGTTTGAAATTACTTACATGTTTTTGTTTTCTAGAGTGTGTTTATCTTGCATTTGAGGACCTTAAAGTTTTCCGTAGTACTGTTTGTAAAAAATGTTTGAAAGAACAAGTCGTCTGGAGATCTTTGCGTCGATTATTCAAACAAATTTAAGAGACTTTACTACGGAAAACTTTAATGGTCCTCAAACGCAAGACAGACTGGTTGTTATAAACAGCTCCCTCCTGACACTCTTTAATCTTCAATACGGAGGTTACAACAGCCAACATTGTACTGTGACCAGTTTGTCTTAATAAAACTATGATTGATTAAATTCTTGATTTTTAATTCTTAAGTATACTTCATAATTTCACAAAACAGTTCTTAAGATTGACTTATCCACAGCCAATAATGTTTTCAAAATTGGTCCTGAGACTTGGTAAAAGGAATAAGAAAATTTTGTTTGGTTGTTGTTTTTGTAGAAAACTTACTTACTTTAAGGTAAAAGATTTTCGCGGTTGACCAACTCAAAATCAGCATGGTTTGTGGAATTAATTCTAGCGACTGCCTTGCATTATAAGATTTGTATGTAAAGAAATATGAAGAAAATCAAGGGTAAAAAAATTGAATTTTGCTAGTTTCGCGGAATTCAATTCCGCGATTTAGGGCTTAAACGTAGGTACAGTTCTGCATGGTTTTCATTCCATTTTCTATGACAATAAAACATAATGACATATTGTTAAAACCGTTATCGTAATTATCCTTACATATTTTCCTTCCTTTTTGGTCTTGTGGGACGTCGTTACAATAGCAACTGGCATGAAAGTGAGGCGGGTTTTACCAAAGACAAATTCGAGAATCGTCTTCTCTTGATATTTTTAGGTACAGGGAAATCGACCATAGCTCATGCAGTTTCCACAGAGGCTAATTGTACATTCTTTTCCTTATCAAGTTCCGACCTTTTGTCTTCATGGTTTGGGGAGAGTGAAAAGTTGATCAAGGAATTATTCTCGCAAGCTCGTAAAATGGAACGCGCTATCATATTTATCGACGAAATTGATAGTATATGTCGTAAACGAAGCAGTAAGGAAGAAGAAACGACGCGAAGAGTGAAAAACGAGTTACTGAAACAGATGGACGGATTTGCAAAGAACACAAGTAAACCTAAAATGAACCTCTTCGTTCTTTGCGCCACGAATTGCCCTTGGGAGTTAGACACGGCGTTCTTACGGCGATTCAGTAAGCGAATTTACATCCCATTACCGGGGGCCACATCGCGAAAGGAGCTGTTCAAGATTAATTTGAAGGATGTTAAAATCGACTTAAGCGAGCAGGATTTCGATAGCCTGATTGAGCAAACGGACGGTTATTCAGGTAGTGATATTTCCAATTGCATATCTGAAGCTGTCCTTCAACCTATTCGTGAACTGAGGGACTGTTCAAAGTGGAAGTGGAACGACGACCAAATGTCGTCACTTTCGCCGACTTTTGACGGCGACGCAAATGCGATACCGCTACGATTAGAAAATATACCGTCGGAGAAAGTACAACCTCGAAAAGTGACGATAGACGACTTATTAAAGTCTGTACAGCTTAACAAAAGAACCGTTTCGGAGCAAGAGACTCTTCGTTTTAAAACGTTTACTGAGAACTTTGGGCAAAACGGATAATAATAATTTTTTTATTGTATCTTTCAGGAATTTCTGCCCCTCTGCTGTACACTTGTCGGGGAGGGAAATTTGGGAATAAAACTCAAAATAGAGGGAGGGGGGGGGGTTCGAATCTTGAGTGGTAGTAAAGTCATAGTAGAAAAAGAAAAATCGTTCAAAAGTCATTATATTTTCATCAAGTAATTTTTCCACTCCTCTAGAATGGAGTTTTGACAAAATTGTTAATGAAACACTACAGGGATCGCTCACATATGACGTCAGCAAGGACGACGGGGAAATAAGGATTTGCAAAAGGATTGACAAAATCTGACTGAAATATGGGGGAAGGGAAATAGGCCTATTCTGACGTCAGCCGGATCACTGATTGTTGTTTTAAGAGAACTTGTGTGTTTCCTCTTCTTACGCTTTTAGTGGCGTTTGACATCTAGGATTTGTTGTTTTTTCTTTCGAAAGGGAGAGGGGGTCAATTACATCCTGACGACACACTAGTCCTCTAATTTCGCAAAGATAGCCTTTAACTTTCAAATAGAATTTCGTGACTCGGGATTTTTATTTCCGTTCTTGCAGAATAAATTTCCGTAGATGATTTGATGGATCAATCATTAAAGGATTAAGGTACCACAGCTATACGTCAAAGTTTCTTCGGAGTGAAAGTTTAACAAAAATGACTAATCTCAAAGATTTGAAAAGGACGAAAAAGTTTGGTTACGATGTAGATTTACTTATTTACTAATTTAAAGGCAATTTTTTTTCATTATGATCTGAAGCATTTCCATTTTCAGAAACGTTTACGAAATCTCGCAGAATGAGATTTTTTTTTTGACTTTGACTTGACGATGGTCTTAGATTATAAAAGCTAATCGATGGTTGATTACAACTCAGTAAAAATTCCCGTACATGCCAGGCCGATTAATCCCAAATTACCCGCTATCGTGTAATCGGCCCGCCAGTGAATAAAGCAAATGTAAAACAGCTCTCAATTTACAGTTTTCATCAAAACATTGTCTAATTTCATACGATTATTCCGGAATAACATGACTTACATGGGCAATTTTGGGAAAATTGACCCTCGTTTCATTTTGACGTTTTCAAATCACCCTCACACTGCGTCCGGGCGATTTTATAAAACTTGAACCTCGGGCCATTTATCCTAAATTTCCCTGTAAGTCATCCTAATACTTTTTCAAATAGCCTGAAGTATTTATGATTATTTTGATCAATTTATAATGTTAATTGTATATATTAAATTTACTAATTGAAGGGATGTTGTCTATAAAACAATTTCGCTAGTAGGAGCATATATAAACCGTCATTACTTTATTTGAAATATCTAATATATTGTGAAATATATTCTATAAACAATTTAAATATTTGACAAATAGAATTTTTGATCAACTTGATTAGTTGCTTGGAAATGAAAACTTAAAATTTCGTAATTGAATAGCCTGAGAAGGGGCGCTCGCTTTGAAATTTGAAGTGAAAACTGAAAGTAATAAATAGCCTGAAAATATAAAAGGTGCCTTCACGTTATCAGGGAAAAGTGACTTTTACCCGGACAATTTTTGATTTATACGACAATATTGGAGGCCAAGTGAAAAATCTTCCTGGCTAAGTTTACCCTTTGTAAATTAAACAGTAACCTACAAACTTTATTTCGTGTTCTTTAAAAGAGGTTAATTCTTGGTTTTTCCGATGCCCCGGACCATCTTAAAGCTTATCTTTTTTTCGATCTTTGATCTCAGTGAACAATTTACATGGTGCTACGTCATATTGTCTTATGCTCCCATTCTTCTTGTCCTATGTTTAGAAAATGCCAGGGAAGATATTGCTTAATGTGAATTGAGCGGGAAATTTGATCTAATTTCTAGTTTGAATTCATAAATAAACTTTTGCTCTTAATTTGACAGTTTGTAATGGATTGCCCCTAGTTCTCTCTGTCCCTCTACGAAGATCAGCTTTATGAAAATAGGGAAGGAGTCTGAGCCGGGTTTCTGGTTTATCGATCCTTGCAAATCCGGGCTAGTCGTAAAATAAGCTCATTACTTGTTTTTTTTATTATTGATGATGACAATTCACTTTGAGGTAGACCAGCTAGGGTGGACCCGTGGCCGAGTGGTTAATGTGCCGAGCTTAGAAGTCAGAGGTCCCGAGTTCGACGCCGGCATAAGGCCTTCGGTGGTGAAATTTACCTCACCGTAATTTCCACAAGGTTCCCTGTAGGTATTTGAAAATTAAATTAAAAAGAACTGTAACGAGTGCCGACTCTTCTTGGGGAGTCTTCCTGGTAGACCATTCCTGAGCTTTTGGCTCTACGCAAGGTCTTCTGGGTGTGGTTAGGAACTGAATAAGTAAAAATATGGGGAATGGTGTACATGCGCAGTAGCTACTTATATAATTAAGTAAGTAAGCAGGTCGGAGAGGCCTAGACTATTCCATAGTCTAAGTTAAAGAGACTCTAAGTTTAAGAGAAATCGCGGCGGGAATTGCGCACGGCAGCGGACGGCACCCGGAAAGGAGGAAAACTTAGTGTATTTTTCCTTCCCTCTGAAAAAATTCCCGTTCCCGCGCGACAGACCTATTTTCGCCCGCACGCTAACGGCTTTTTCATACACGGACTATGAAATAGTCTAGGAGAGGCCTAGTATCGGTATCAGCCGTACAACGAGGGAGTCTGTCCCCTTTTCAATTGTGCTAGGCCAGGGAGCTATATTGCTGAGGCGGAGTGCCACACCTGCCATCAGCTCACAGTAACTCACCGCAGACATAAGTTTACCATCTCTATGCTACTCATGCGTTGAGTGGACGAGTGTCGGGCTCGAACCTACAACCTTTCGAATGCGAGGTGAGCGCTCTACCGACTGAGCTATCCGACCCTACTACTAGCTACTTATGTTCATGAGCAAAACAATGAACATAAGATAAAATAAAGCCAAGTTTTCCCAGTGGCAAAATTAGTAAAAACCCTATGTGGAGAAGTTAGTAAAAACACTTCTCCACATGGGTTTTTTCACGATTTTGTCCACTTGGGATGCAAGCTGTACTTTATTTTTCATTGTGAACCAATCAAAATGCATATTGTTTAGGTTTCTCATTACAAACCAATATCTCCGATAAAAAACATCAATTGCTCATACTCAGGTGCCAAATAACAGTCCCCCTTTATTATTTTTGGAATTTTTTTCCAACGAATCAATAAAAGCAATCGTTTGAAAGAGGCACTCAAAAGACGTCTATGACTTGCCCCTTTTTCTGGGGGGGGGGGGGGGGGGGGGGGGGGGGGGGGGGGGGGGGGGGGGGGGGGGGGGGGGGGGGGG
>JAUBWS010048545.1:1330-18904 GCA_032270445.1 Darlingtonia californica | reverse complement strand
TATTAAAAAAACGTCGTTTTATCAATTTCTGGGTTAATGGGGGTAATTTTCACATTTTTCGAAATTCCAACCCCCCCCCGTTTATTAAAAATTCAAAAATTTTCCAACCCCCGTTTATTCGGCACCTGAGAGTAATGATATTGCATTGTTCCTCTGTACCGTTTTTTTATTCATGCTTTCTGTAGCATCAGCAAAAGACCAAGAAATTTTCCAATTTGTTCATTTGAAGGTGTACTTACTACCACAATTCTGTTGACAAAAAAATTATTTAGGTTTAAAAAGTTTGTTTTAAATGTTTAAGAGGGACTTACAATACTATGATTCTGAATCTTTGGTGTTTGAAAATTTTGAAATTTAGACGCCTAGATTTGCTAAAAATGCATCTCCCAAAATGATTTGGCTGATTATTCCAAACCTCAAAACATCAATGATATGGACTGTCTTCACAAAATAGTTTTATGATTTTAGGATAATAATAAATATATAAGTAAGGCGAGACCAAGTTGATTAATTGTTTTACGGGCGAAACCTGTTACGATAGTGGATCACAAAATGAATGAGAAAAAGAAGAAAAAATGATTTTATTGAAACAAAATTTTTATTTTCAAAGATTCAGTTTCTAAACTCAATTCAAGATTCAGTATTTTTGCCATTCACTGGTAGCTAAAAAGTCCTGAAATAAACCCTGATAGGGTGCATGAATCATAGGTAGACAAAAGTTTTTTTCCATGTATATAAAGGTATGCTTAATTTGATAAAATAGGGTCTTGATTAATATTCTTCAACCACTCAAGTCATGAATTTTTCATGTTTTAGCCCTGCTCATGATTTTGACTATTTCCTTGAATAGGGCTTCTGATTGAGGATTTTGAAGGTCAGGATATTGAACTGCTTTAATCAAAGTTAATTTACACAAAAAATAACTCTTTTTGAGCATTGAGACAAAAATGGTACTTCCATTTGGCCTGAACAGACTCAAAATCAAGTGAAAATTGTTACTTTAAGGTAACATATGTACAAACTCAAGTCACACATGCCAAAATTCTACTGGAGCATGAAAAGGCAATTAAAAATTGAGTTCTGGATACAATCACATCAAGCTTGAAGCAAATTGGCCTGATGACCTGGGAAAATATTGTAAAACCACTGAACATTCAGTGATTTTCCAACGAAGAAAAAATGGGCTTTTTCTTGTAATATACTCTCAAAAAATGTTATGAGGTCATATCATATATACTGTCATTTATTTATCTTTGCCTTGCCTATGGTTGAATGGGGAAAAATTGGATTTTCTGTAATTCTAGGAGGTAGCAACAGTTTTAATTAACCAACTTTCCTCAGAATTTTAATTACTCTGCTCTGAGGTGATGCCTGGTTGGAGAATAGAAAATGTGTTTCAAACACATTCTTAGCAGTTCTTTCAGGTACTGGGACCAGTTAAGTGAAAACAATATATTGTTTTGACCAGGGCCTAAAAATCATGAAATTTTTGATGTTTCAAATTATTCTTATGTCGTGTTGAATTGATGAGTGATGCCCGTACATGATATTGTACAGCGTAACATTTTCAGGAAAGAAATTGCTATAGCAAAAATTGATGTAAGAAATAATACTTTAATGGAAGAAAATTTCGCAGGAAGAAATGTTCGCGAATCAATCCTTTCGCAAAATGTTCTTGATTATGCGGGAATTTAATTTCGCGAATGGCCAAAATCTTAGTTTGTTCCTTTTTTGTACAAAGACATTAAAAATTCAATATTAGTTTGTTTTATTAAGCAGATTTTTTTCTTCGATCACACTTTAAAACAATACTAACACGGCTATACATGGCTATACATAAGAAATACTAACTCTATTTATTCAAGGTGTGTCTAATGTTTAATGTCTTCAAAAAGAACGTTACAATGATTTTCCTCCAGTGTATAAATATCTTCATCGCTGTCGCTATCCTTCTCATAAGAATCGAATACAGGGTTAACAAAAGCCTCTCTCTCTTCCTCATTGATCTCCACCGTGTTGATGTTATTATCATGCGTGACCTAAGAAATAAGAGGGTCAATATCACTGAACGGATCCAAACTTTCCAGATTCACAGAGCCAGTGCGGATCGCTTGAGGAAATTTTCTTCCAATAAAGTAGTTCTTAGCAAAAAATATAGTAACTGATTGGCAAAAAATGATAAAGGAAAGACGAAAAAAGGGGTGAATAAATCAGTATTTCAGGCAGAGACTTCAGGTTTCTTCATTGATAACTTGAAATTAAGCAAGCAAAGCTCCTGAGGGCTGAACGCACCAAGTTGGACTAGCTGACCAATTAATTTTGAATTCAAATAATAGTTAACGCGAAGCCTACTTAGCCATTACTATGTTAATATTGCCTACAATCAATCAAGTTTTTTGCAGCTTGTTTATCTATTAAGCAGCTGCGTTACTGCCATTTTTGGCCGTTCTATTTGTCTTTTTTGGGGGTTAACAGCCGCATGCAGCTGTTCTATTTGTCTTTTTTCAGGGTTTTACTTTTTGAACGTCTATTTTTTTCGTTAGTCTACCTTTTCCCCTTTTTTGTCTCTTTCCTTTTTAATTTTTTGATTTTTGATTGTTTAAAAGGAAAAATGTGAAACAGATAAAAAAGTAAACAAGGAAAAAGACATTTTCTCTTTCCAAGAAAATTCAAAAATGTGAAAAACAACATGAACGCATAAGAATGCTTTAAAATGTATCAATTTTTAATGTGTATTGATGCGTTCTTCTGGGAAGAACAGCTCAGTGAATTAAGAACGGAAGATATCACACAGTCAACGCAGCCTATACAGCCAATGCTATAAATATTGCTAACAATTAAGCACGAAAAATATAATATATACCTAGAAAATGATGTATAGGTATGGTGGGGGAATTGTATAGTTTTCTGGCCTAGAGATTCCACTAGAAGTAATTTATACACATTGAGCTGCCGCGAGTGGGGTATGGTCTGGCGATCCCAGTCCAGTATACATTTCTTGGTGGTGAGAAAGCTGTGGAATGAGTAGAAAAAGTTTTAAAGTTTTTTTTAAAGTTTTGGCAAAAAAGTAACTAAATGTGGGAAATGAATGATGATTTAATATGTAATTTTGTGAAACTTGTCGTTTTCATCTTATGTCCGCTTTACAGAGCGTAGGTTTAATGAAAAAGTTCATTTGGTGCTGAAATAAATTTCTATTTTAAAGAGTGTAAGCCTTACAAGTTGTCCGCTTTCTATAGAGATTTTTCTAGAGGGCTTTAAGACTGTAAATCATTCCAACTTATAGAGATTTACTTGTTTATGCGAAACATTAGCTGTAGAGTATTGGAGGAAGGTACACCGGTTATGTCCAGGGTTGTCAGATGTACAAACCCATTTAGTTGGTACCAGGCAAAATTGTACCAGAAAGGTTGTCACAGTCAGGAAGAGTCAGTGACAAAAGTGTCTTTTTACCACACTTGGTAAAGTCAGTGAGAGTCAGTAAATGTCGGAATTTTTCAAGAAGCAGGGAGAACTTGTCTGCTTAAGTAAAAATTTCCGTAACATCTCATAATGTCAGAAAATTAGCTCAATACAAATAAATCAATACATTTGGTATCATTAGAAGTATAATTTTATGTAGTAGCATAGGCCTTTTATCATAGCTCTTGGGAAAGGTTATCAATGCTGTGAAAGTGAAATCCAGCTCGATACCATACCGTTGATAAGTGACCAGATCCGTAGGAAAACCTACGGACCTGGTGGGACTCGAACCCACGATCTAGCCTTTCTAGGGCTACCGCTCTACCAACTGAGCTACCTGCCCATTGTGAACCATGGATTTGAACTTAGCCAGGAACTTGATTGAAGTGAATTTCCCTCTTTAACACTACATCAACGGTCCGTAGGGTTTCCTACGGATCCGGCCACTTATCAATAGTATGGCATCGAGCTGGATTTCACTTTCACATTGTAAGTATGTAAGTAAGTAAGTTATCAATGCTGCCTCTCTTGAAAAATAAAATTTTGAAGGTTGTAAATCCTCTCCTCTCCTCATTTTATATGAATTTTTTATTTTCGTAGTTTAATTGTTTTTGTTTTTATTGTCTAGTGTATCGATCAACATTTCCATTGACTTTAATCGAAGAAGAGAAAGGTGAACCAGAACTTGGTCGAATCTTATTCGGTGTCACAGTTGGTGTATCGGTTGCTGTAACGTTCTTCGTTTTCTTGAAAAAGCACGGTATGTACCATATTTTGTTATACATTCATTTTATTAATAACACGACGACGATTGTTATGCTCTAATGTACTGTCTGTTTTATACACTAAAGACCTAATAGAGTCAAAATTGATTGATAGTGTATAAACTCATTCAATGGTGACAAAAGTAGTTAGCGTACTGCATCATTTTAATTCAAGTTTTTTTCCTGAAAAATCGAAAAAAATCTTGCCTTCCTGTTGAAATTAAATCTATCTTACGTGGATTTTGCATGGATTAGAATTAGCGGTTTAGAAGTGCATTATTTGGTGTTTTACTTTGTCTTCATACGGATTTTTTTAAAGGGAACAAAATTTTATACTAAAAGCCGCGAAACCCTTTGAAATTTAATCCATGTTAGGTTTTACCCATGTACTTAAGGTTGGGTTCGGATTTACAATATTTTCAATAAAATGTTGATATTTGTGACTGCCTATTTACGATTAGTTTTTAACTCTTTTCAACAAAGATTCTTTCAAGCTTTCCTCAACAGTTTTTACAACAATTTCCTTTCTTTATTTATTTACAGTTGGACCAACTGCTCCAATGACTATCACACAAGAATGGAGGGATGCTCAAGCCGCAAAAATGAAACTTTACGAAATGAACCCAATCACTGGTGTTAGCTCTAAGAAATAAGCAAGGAAACTTTGCCATGATCGAGAATAGTGAAAACCTAAATGAATTGTTTATTTTCTACATCTGTATTATTTTGTTTTATCACAATAAATTCTTCACTAATGTAAAAGTTGATTTTTTGATCGATGGAAACCATGAAGCCAAGGAACCAAATTCGCTGTATCACAAACTACGCGTTTTTACTTAACCCAAGAGATGGAAAAATTATGCTTCTTTAATATCCCCAGAATCTCTGCTGTACGAAACTGTCAGTCTTTACAATATATAATAACAAGATGGAATGGTCCAAATTGCTCAAACGATTCAATTTTTCTTATCTAATTTTCATGCTCTATCGACTAAATCAAGAATTTTTTTCTTGACCGGATCATTCACCAAATTCAAATTCAAAACTTTAAAAATCTCTGCTTCAAAGGTTGACCATTAATAAACTTTCAACCGCACTACCTTACCGGACAAAAAAATGTTGGACAAAATTTTCGCCACCCACGAAAAGTCTCGTCACTTTTGTTGGAAGAAAATTTTTGTCCATTCTTGAATTTATTTTTCATGTATTTTTCGGTAATTTTTCCCGTGGGGCGGGTAAAATTACTCCAGACTATGTACAATTTTGGTCCCAGTCTTCAATTGACATAGAATCGATAATTTTTGGAAGTTATGGCATGACGTGAAAGATTAAACAGTCCTACATACAGGCCTCCCAGAGTGTCCTAAAATCCTAAAATTTGAAGTTTTACAAATGTCCTAAATTGTCCTATATTCAAAATGTCATAAATGTCATAAAATTTTGGATTAAGTCTGTAAAAGAAATTCCCTAGTCACGTTTATTTATAGATGTTGAGATGTTCGGTTTGAGACACTATTTTTTTGTTCACAGCTATTACCATATTGAACATATATACAAACCTTTCACCAACAGTGGTCGCTTTGTAAGATATGATATTCTAACTAATGTTTTATAATTGTCTATTACTTTGTCCAATACATCATGCAAAAATGTTGATATTCCATTTGGCCTCTGTTACCAATTTTTCAAGCAACTGAGCGCAATTTTGATTTATGAATTTTGGTGTTTTTTATATTTGCCTCTAACAAATGATTGTATCAAAGTGTGCGATCTTTAGTTGAAAGTAGTCACTTTAAGTGGTAAAGCATTTTAATAGTTGCAAAACTTTGTTTATTTACACTTATTTGCTCCATGAATTAGAACTTTCTATCATTTCGTTTTGATTGAGCTTTTCACTTCAAGATGACAGTTCCCAGCATTTTTTGGAGTTCTTATCTTAGTTCTGTTCTACTTTTTTGCCCAAGATCTATTAAATATACCTGTCCTGGATTACCTCCGTTGCTAAGGAAATTTCAAAAGTGAAATATCTTAAAAATGTTTACACAGAAATTTTTCAAATGTCAAAATTAACATATCTGTAACATTTCATTGAAATCTGAATTGTACAACAAAAATTATGGAACTTTCGTTACTCAACAAAATAGCTTGCGTTGCCTTGGTGAAATGTTGTTGACTAGCCGGCCCCGCCTCGTTTTCATGCAAACAAGTGTTTTTGAAAGGCTTGTGACTGAACTATAAAAAAGCTTCTTTTGAAATTCTGTATTTTGACACGCTTTAGCAGTGTTTATAAAAAAAAGTATAAATTTGTTTAAATCATAATTTTGATATTTGATTAATTAATACGGAAAAGGTTAGTATCATGAAAAAATCAATAAACATGCTCAAAAAAACAAAATGATCGAAAATCACAACAATTTTACGAATGCAAGTGCATAGAAAGTATTTTTAGCCAAGTGTTTGAATCTCGTCAGCCACAACCTTGGTAGGACTTTGGTTATTTTTTTTCAACAAAAATGCTTTAAGAGGCTATAAAGAAGTCCGCCATTGGCTCATCTTTCTGTTTTGTTAGTATTCAACATTTTTATGAAAAAAATTGCTTTTTATCGATGTTAAACCATATGGAAATATCAATATGTTAAAATTTGTTATATTCATTTTTGCTCTTAGTTTTTTCTTCTCATTTTATGTTGTTCGTAAGGAAATTAGTGCTTAAAGTGTATTTAAAGCAACTGGTCAAATTTTTGAATTTGTCCTAAATTTATCCTAATTTAAAAGGTTTTGACCTTAGTTGTTCTAAATTTCACCTTGGTTTTGTCCTAACTTGCCTTAAATTATAAATTTTTTCTCATTCTGTGCTGGGAGGTTTGGCCCTATGACCCCATTACCTGTAAGGTTTTAAAAATAGCTAATAATGGAATTTTATATTGGACAAATTTTTCGTCGGACACTTTTGTATAAAAAGGTATAAAAGTCCTGGTAACTGGTATTTATTTTTTACTAAGACCGAACCTTCAAAATTTCAATTTTAAAGGTTGATAAATAAACTTTGATAACTGAAATGTTAATAACATTGACAACTGAAATTACCACGTTCTACCGAAACAGTCAGATTTTACAAAATTCAAACCTTCAAAATTTCACTGAACCATGGGGGACCATTGGTAATTGAAATTTGCCCCCATTTTATGGTCATTTTCGTCAAAATTTTTAATTTTTTAATATATTCCCGAGCAAAAAATACCCCCAATAAATGTCGGTCTATTATCAAATGAAACCACAACCTTAAATGAAGCCATTAATAAGATAAAAAGGACGCTCCAAAATTTCAGTTTCATTGATGTTTTTCAGTGAGATATTGTGTTTTTAAACTTCTAAGAAAAAAACTTTGAGCTTCTCAAACATAAAAACGACAGCTTTGTAAGTTGACTAAAACCGGAAAAAGTATCAAAACTTGAATATGTACAAAGGTGAATCTTTAGTCTTTCCCAGAGGTTTCATTCAAGTCGTTTTTTCGCGAGTGTTATCTCAAGAATATTATTGCGGATATTTGACGATATTGGCCAAATTTGCAAAAATCACAAAAGTTTGTAACCGCGAAAATTACCGATGTTAAATTTTGGACACTAAATTTTCGGATAAAAAAGTTTGGTAAAAATTGTAAGATTTTGGACGAATTACGGACAGAAAAAAGTGTCGAAAGTACATTTCGGGCAGTATTTCCCTTGTATACACCACGAATGTACCTTTTACTACTTTTAACAAGCTTATTGGATCACAAGGCTGGTATGAAAAAAGGTTTATAGTACATATAGCTGCCCATTTTTATTGCTTTCAAGAGGTGGAAACTGTTGAAAATCTAAACACTAGTACCTGGAAATTTTGGGTTTTGTTGGCTTTTCTTTGAACGAAGCAGCCTAGCAGGGACTTATGTACACCGAAAAAACCTGAATATAAAATGTTATTTTAAATTTCTAAAGATAGGCTTAGAAAAGATACGAAAGTGATTATTAAAGAAGGATAAGGCGCTATTGAAAAAAAAGACCGGTGGGTTTAACGAAAGAAAATTCCAAATCTGAAATAATATAGAAAATGATGACGAAGAAGAATAGTTTGAATTGTTTGAAATATATTTGGGTATATATTTTACAAAAATAAATTGTGGATCAGTTTTTATTCAAGGGAAAATTTTCGGACGCTTTTTAAGTTAAGACCCGAAAATTCGGATCATTTTTGTCCGAAAATAAAAACGTCCGAATTTTTATACAGTTAAATCAACATTCAGGTAAAGGTTTATTCAACCCATTTAATTTTTTTCAAAGCAGCGTATGTCTCTCAGTTAGGCTCAAAAATTACTTGACACTGCGTTGTTGTTGTCGTATTATAGCGGAAAAATTACCAAACCTCGTTCCCAGGGCTTCCTACGTTGTTTTGAAACATCGTTGAACGAAAGCCCATTCTCCATTAAAAACAAAACACTTCCTTTTTCCAATTTAATATCATCATATTTTCATAAAAATCATTAATAAATTTACAAATATACTTCAAAATATATAATTTCAATGTTCATTACATTCGTTAATCATAAATAAAAAATTTTTGTAAATAAATTATCTTTTCCATTCGTCACGAAGAGGTCCTAGTGTATAAATAAATATGTTTTTATAAGAATAGTGAATTTTGAGCTCAACCTCATTAACCAAAGCTCGTGTTCAAGGTCTAATAATTTCAACGTCAAACACCAATTATAAATTCAAAAGAAGTCTTTTAGTTGTAATTTTTGTTCTCTTAGATATAGTATAAAAAAACTTCCCGTTTTTAATTGAAACACCGAAGTTGTCATTTTCTTCCATAAATTTTGAAGGGAATACAAAAAATCTAAAAATTTACTGCATCACAAGCTGTGCAATAGTTTTTCATCAATTTTCAAACTTCATGCTTATTGGCGTTATGCTTATAAAAACGTAGTTAATAATATAAAACAAACACTTACACAAATTGAAATAATTAAAAAAGTTTTAAAAATAACATAAACAAACAATCAACATACAAATAATTTATATATTTTTGTGACTTTTCCAAGAATTCATCTTGTCACATGTTTAAAAAATTCAATCATTTGAACGTGTCATCGAGACGGCTAAACTCTATCGAAGTGGAATTCAAACAGGGGTCCACCGGTCTTAAAAACATAAAATAACCTAAATTTTGATTAGTCTTCTAAATCATTGGACCTAAATCTGTTACATTGGGTAGCCAGCACATCGAAGGTAAGACGTCATAAATATCAGCACAGTGAGGAGAAAGCCTTATAATTTGACTTGGTTAAGAGACATGACCAATTACTTATAGGGATTGAGCAGTTACTAATCCATAGTTGAAACTTTTATTGAATACCTTTGAATCGTGAACCCGAATAACGTATCTGAAAGCCTTTTTCGTAAAGCTTCACCAATTAGTTGGTTTGAAATTCTGAGGCTTATTAAGTCAAAAACATTACTAATAGCTCCTACATTAATGTATGAAAACATTTTGAGAATGATAACGTTGTTGAATTATATGCTTCGTAAAAATATATCGATAAATTTAAAGAATTCACTAAAAAAATATTCCCATAAGAATTACAATTAATGGCTGATACTCTCGTTAATAATAGCTCCTACATTAAAGTATGAAAACATTTTGTGAATGATAACCTTGATGAATTATATGCTGCGTAAAAATATATCGATAAATTTAAAGAATTCACTAAAAAAATATTCCCCTAAGAATTACATTTAATGGCTGATACTCTCATCTCTTAAAAAACTATAATAAAAAAATCGCTACAGAATACGATCATGTATAGATATTTTTTATTAGTGACCAGTTTATAAGCAACGCTAGGCAAATCTTCAAAAAGTTTTGGCATCTTTCCTAGAAGCAAGCTTTTATGTAAGCAACATAGAATTTCTTACATGTGATATTTTTTAGGAAGTGCTTTTATCATAGTAGTTTATATTTACCGTTACAGTGTTTTATAGTTTAAGATGATATAAATTTGTTTCATTCAATCTTTATTTTCTTTTTCCAGTACATGCTCGTTTGCTTGAAATATCATTTGATGTTTCAAAAGTAAAAATGTATGGTGATAGTGCTCTATAATTTATGCAAGCAACCCTTTGGCAACTTTCCCATGACTTTTAAGGCTATCTTTAAGCAGATTTCGTAGGAGGCCAAAAGTTGGGTTGCTTATAAAAAAATACATGAATCTTATGGGGGAGAAATCGGGCGGGGGAAAAGTGACAAAATCTTTTTGCAGACGACTGAAAATTTCCCCTACCAAAATTTCCCAGTTTATTTTCAACACCGACTTTTTATCATTTTTTTTGAAAAATTTCCTTTCAATGGGCCATTAGTAGCAATGACATTAAAAATCCTTATACATGATAAATCATCGTGAGGAAGATTCAAAACGAACTATCATTGTTTCTAGTAAATAATTACTCTGTTGTTAATCAATCTGCTGTTAGGTTTTCAGTTTAGATATTTATTTTAAAATTCGATGAACGATTACTAATTTGGAAAATGCGTCGAAAAAAGTGAGTGATTTGAAAAATCACTTTGGTGACTAATTTTTCCTTCTTTTATTTTAACCCGATTTCATGCCCAACCACATATTGCGATATATGGAAACTTGTATTCCATATAAGGTAATAGGTGATCTCATATGCATTAGAGTTGACGCTGTTTGTTTCGGAATGAAGGGCAATCTATTTTTCCTTACTTTCAACAATTGAAAAAAAATGCCTAAAAGAAACTTTCGCTATAGACAATCTTTACAAAGCGCCGATTGCTCTTGCATGTAGTCTCTACAAGGACAAATTTGACGGTTGTTATTAGCAACATGTGAACAACTATAAAACTGCGTGTTATTCTGAATATAACATATACTTAACACAGCATCATAAGATGGCGCGTGGAGATGAAAAACTTCTTTAATAGTAGAACAAGTCATTTTTCCATAGCTATAATAAAAAAGAAAGATTGTTCGACATTTCATATCAGTTCTCAAATATTGTATGGTGTCGATAGGAAAAATTGTGTATAATACGGTTTAACTGTATTTTTTATGTGCTCTTTTAGCCTGAAGATGATAAAAGTGTTATCGCAATATATTGCTAATAAATAAGCAAACAAAATTCATTGCTGGTAGTTATCTTACATAGTACTATTTTCCACAAAGTTTCTTGCAAGAAAAAAGGAAAGACTGCTAACATTTCAGGATTTATAAAAAAATGGTATTACAAAAGCCAGAAAACAATTTCAGCGTAATCTGTCCGCGCGCAGAAATTTTGATATTATTTTCATTATCTTCCGCGAAACTTATTTCCCGCGAAAATTAGCCCCTTTAAAACATTTGCATTTACCGTTCCGAAACAGAATCTTTTTGACCTGTTCACACGTTCATTTTTGTTTTACCTCGCTTGTTTTAAAATTGTTGTATGGTATGATTCCAGTTAAGATTCCAGACCAGAAGAGACCTGAGACCATTGCATTAAAAATTCAAGACGTCAAAACTGCTGTTTCACACGAAAATAAATCGTCGAAACAGTGTGAACGCAAGGCCCATCAGCAACAGAAACTATTTCCAAACGATTTATATACGCAACGTGTGAACATGGTCTTAATGTTAATTTTTTTGTTAGAAAATTTCCGTGAGGTAGAAGGGGTAGATTTAGTTATATTCACTAACCTTTCAATTGACTTCTGATTATTTAGATCATGGAAAAAACTCCGTTCACAAACCAAACCTAAAAAAAAAATACGAACACGCGTACATACAGGACTGTCGTTTCTAAAATAAATTGTTACGGGTAACCATTATGAGCAGGTGTCACTGCAATAAAGAGTGGATAAAAATATATACTCTAAAGTACCCCCCCGTCTTATTATTAATTTTAAAGACTTTTACAATTCAAATTCGAAACCAACTTGGGAATGCATAAAGATCTGCACGAAATTCATTAAAAAAACGCATAAGAAACGAAAAATTCAGCATGAGACTTTTCTAATTTATATCCAAATAATTTTATATCATTAGAGAAAACTTCTATATGACAGCATTTTGTTCTTCATTTATCATATTTGTACCAAAAAGTTTTTGGGTCATTACCCCCCCCCCCCCCCCCCATTAATTCAACATCCATTATTAATTTTTGGAAAAGTTTCTAACCCCCTCCCCCCTCGATTTTTTCAAATCCCCCAATTATTTGGTACTCTAGAGTACGATAACATACGAGACCGTATTCGGTAGAATTTCATGTCGTGTGATGATGCTATATCTTTAAAATTTGTTATTTTACTTTCGCAATCTACTTGTAAAATACCTCATTTTTGTGTAGTAAACATCCTTACGTAACCATTAACCTTTCGCGAGGTTGAGGGTATAAAAACACTCATAGTTCAATACCCTTGCATAGCCATCGGAAGGTTAAAACTATTTGACTCATATTTCAATTCCCTTGAGTAGTAAAAAGTGAGTTTTATTACCTTTTTGAGGTCCTTTTTTTAATTTTTCAAAGTTTCTTTAGTCCTCTAATTGGAAATTCTAGCATATGAAAAGCAGTTTATTGCCATAATTTTATGAAAAGTTTCCAGGTTGAGCATGATGGGGATTCCAGTCCTCTTCAAAAATGCTGACATATAAGGATGCTTGTCATCGTAACAGAAATCACCAACTTGACAGAAATTGACTTCACACCAAATTATAGCAAGCATTTTCAACTCCGCCTCAATGTGTCAAGACTATCAGATTGTAACAGCAATATCATTGACCTCTAGTTTGCTGCTATATAGCTATATCAGTTTTCTTGTTTATACATGACAGTTTCGTTACAAATGGGAAGGCGTTCCACAGTCTTACACCTGAAAATTTTGAAAGTTGGCCGTGTTTTTAAGGAATCCTCTTAACGTGTGGGAAAGAATGCAATATTAAATGACATTTGTCATTTGTAGTGTTACGATTTTAAGGCTTCTCGATTTGTTTTTGTTGCCTCACAGACTCCAAAGCCTTACAAAAATATTTATTTTTGATGGTCTGCAACACAAAATGTATATAGAATTCAACAAATAAATAAAGACATCGTCAAAACGTATTTAAGGCATCTTGAATGTTTAGAAGACGTATTTAAGATTTTTTCTTGCTCCTTGGGAATCTATCAGAGAGAGAAGACGTCAATTTAACGTTAAAAGTAAGGATTCTTTGGCGTCGAACAGCATTTAGTACTAGAATCACGTCAAGTCAATGACGTTTTTAATATATAAAGTATAAGCCGTGCGCGGAAATACAAACGTCAAATATTAATTTTAGAGGTGATAGTTAGATACTATTGAAAGAGGAAAATCGTTTACTTTTGGTGACGTTTTAGCTTCCTGAACTTTTTATCGATCTGTCTACAGATTTTGTGAGATTACTATCACAAAAGAATAATCTACCGACCAAAAAATACATTGGCAAGCGCGCGTATTAAGGATAATCATAAAATCTTCTTCATCTTAGCTTTGGTTTTCCAAAGAATTGAAACTACACTATAAGGAAAAGTAAAATGCAGTCTTGTAACCAACAAAATATTGATCATTAGTAGCGCATGTAAAGATCGGTCAACATATAACTTGAAAATGTTTGCCGAAAAATTTGAATCATTTCAAATATGTTGACTTAGTCACACGTACTTTAGCATGAAAGAATTTTTCGAATTTTTTCTGCCATACATAACGTTTTTGCGACTTTTACTGGCTTTTTCTTTCATCCAATTTTCTTGCATCTTTTGAATAACAAGTCAGCTTCTAACAGATCAAAATTAGCGTTTTTTCCCAAGTTGCTCCTAAAATCGGACAATTTTTTAGAAATTTAGAGGAGCATTTCTCGACATTCTTTAAACGTCATTTAAACGCCGTGAAGGAATATGCAGACTTGGCGTAGTAGTGCAATTTATTCTCGAGGGGTAAAGTACTAAAAAAAAAAATCTCGTACACTTTGAAAAAAAAACCCAAAAAAATCACAAAAATTTCAGCCGAAAACTCACAAAAATTTCGTACGCTATTTTTCTAATGCTTGTTTAGCGCTCATTGGCTAATAATTTTTATTTATTTTTTTAGGGTTCTGCAAAGACGAGGAGAATTACTCAACTTGTAACTTTTGGAATAGGTTGGGTGCATGTAAATACGAAGCTTATTTTCAAATGCTGGCGGAAAAATGCCCAAAAACGTGCAATCTATGCAGTAAGTTTTCCATTTCCTTTGTGTTGTGTCTTTGTGTTTGTGATTGCCGTGCGGGAGGGAGATATTGTTCGTTAGTGAAAATCTATGTTGATTTTATAAGATAAAAATCAAGCTTGATGTGAATTGTTTACTATGGGCCGTTCGTAGGAAAGCAAATACTCATAACGAACAATAGTTTCAAAAAGGCTGCAATATTTGAAAAAAAAATTCAAGGCATTTCTTTCGGTGTATTTCGTCCAATTCAATGTTGAATTTCAACCAACTAAAAGGTCAACTAAATCGAAATGGAGGAAGGGTGCTGTTTTGCACAAAACTTCTCAAGTGTTTCACATATTTGGCAAGAGACTGTAAATTGTGAAGCTGGATAATCCTGGATATCTGGATATCTAGCTTGGTTTCAATACATCATAAGATTGATTTTACTATGCTAATTTCGATGCTTGCAAGGAATAACCACAAAAATAGAGACATATTTTTATTCTTATATTTCTCTACTTTTTTCTTACAGCATTCAATTTAGGAAGCAAGCCAGACAATTGTAATGACAAAAAAGACATTGCATACTGCAGACATTTGAAAGCGTATGGCGCTTGTGAGAACCATGCTGATTTGATGGCTGAAAGCTGTGCCAATACTTGTAAATTATGTGGTAAGTTGCACTACCATGGTATTATTGTCACGACAACTTCCGTATTAGGATTGTGCATTACCATATATGGAAAATTAGTCATTTTATCGTAAAAGATATGAGAATATCTTCACTAAAAGATTTTGTTGCGTACGAAAAACACTAAGCTCCCTTAAAGGATTCGTAAAATGTAAAACATTTGGATGTAGTTTCAGGTTTCCAGGAACACTAATAGCTAAAAAACCCTTCTGTATCTTTTTTTTGTATTATAACAAAAATTATGTTATTCATTATGTTAATGAACCAAAAAGCCTACCCAAAGACTCTTCTGCTCTTGAACTTTTAATCAGTTATCAGAATTGAGTATGAAAATAAAAAGGTCAATGAAACCTTGCACAAAGGATTAAATGCTTGAATCTTTAAAAGACCAATCAAATCATTTCCACTGATTATATTAGGTTTAATTTGAACATCATCACGTCAAGTTCCATGATATCCAAATGCTTGATATCGAAAAAAAAGAATGGCAAAAATGAAACGCTCTACCTGACGATTTTCTTTTTAGATGCCAAGCGGAAATGTTCGGAAAAGGAATGCGGATATAATGAAGTTTGCATTCTGGACGAAAACCGGGAACCTCAGTGTACTTGTCCGAATTATTGCGCAAACAAGAAGAATTACAAAAAACTTGGCAAAATTTGTGGAAGCGATGGGAAAACGTATAAAGATTTTTGCCATTTGCAACACCACGCTTGCAGAGAGAACAACAACATAACAGTCACCAAATATGGAATTTGTGCTAAAGATAGTAAGTTTATAAAATATTTGTAACTAAGAAAATTACAATAACTCGTCCTCGTCCAATCGGATGCGAACAAACTAACAATATTACTTGTAACTCATGATTAATCGTTAATATGTACTCTAAAACATACAATTACTAGGATTAATTATTCATAATACAGTATTATACGATTCTGATTGGCTAATTAGTAATTGTACCCTACATTTGCAGTACATTAGCTTCTCGTCCTATCGGACTCGAAAAATTTTTTCCTAGTTACTCGTGAATATGTACTCTAAAACATAGAGTTACTAGGACAAATATGATAACATAACCCTTAGAAACCAAAAAGTCCAAATTTCCAGATGTTTTTTCAACAATTCTCAGATTTTAAGACTACGTCCCTAGACACTTGAAAATACAATATGAATTTAATGGATGCTTCAGTTCTTCAAGAACTGTTATCAATGAAGGTCCTGCCTTCCTGGAAACACCTCAGGGTAATATGCAGAATTAGCAGTGATTGGAAAATTTCACTATCGAAAGCCATTCAAATGAGTCGACCACGAGACTCCGGTGTAAGCATCCAGCGCCTTCATTATTCGGTCACGGCTTCACGATCTTCTTCATCTCATTTTTTTCAGTTCCATGCGAAGATAATCCTCTTGAGAAAACCAGTGGAATGTGTGATCAATGGAAAAATATGGGATTTTGTGGAAATGATGCTGCTGGTATCATGAGGAAATATTGTAAAAGGACATGCGGACATTGTGATAGTAAGTTGGATGACCGGTTAATTTCGCGGTTCGGTCAATTATGTGCACATGTTTTCTACTAAAAGTGCATCTTTTGTTTGCTTAAAATAAATTCAAAAGTTCCCTGGAATTTGATTTTGCAATTTGGGGTTAAAATCATGAAAATAAAGTCCGTGAAATGTTTTGTGAGAAAATATCTTACCTTGAAAACGTCTTGTCTTTTAAAGTTATCTCGTAAAACCATTCTGTTTTATTTTATAGAGAGGACTCCGTTTCAAAGATTACGTGGCGATTGTGACAACAAAGCGCTTAGTCCTTTTGGCTGCTGTTGGGATTTAAGTTTCAAACCTGATCTAAGGACTGGTAAAAGATGTCCAGGTGGGTAATTAGTATACTAAGCCTCCCCTTAAAAATGTTGTCAACGAATTTTTTTTTAAATCAAAGAGTTTTTAGAATATAAGCGGTAAATTTTGGTGCATTTTATTGTTATCTAAAGGTACTAATTTTCAAACTCTTCCCCGCGGACTAAACCGTTTTTGCCCCCGCGTTGAGACTGAAACTCTCCCTTGAAATAATTCACTCCCTACGGCACTGATATTAACAACCTTTAAATCTTAGTTTGATTTCAAATTCTAAAAGATCGTTGGCAAAAGGCTCAGTTCAGTATAGGACTCATTAGCAAATCAAAACTTTGAAAAGATAATCAGAGAAGCCGACATATTTAGTCTTTATATACGCTCCATCAGTCTCTACAATAAATTAAATAATTTCTCATTTTAGCATGTGAGGACAAATATCGATTCTGTAACAAATTTATTGAACAATGTAATAGACCAAAGAATACCAACTTTATGAAACAAAACTGTGCTGTTACTTGCGGTTACTGTGGTAGGTAGAGTTTTTTTATACCTTACAACTAGT
>JAUBWS010048523.1:0-18920 GCA_032270445.1 Darlingtonia californica | reverse complement strand
GTGTACCTAACCACCTGAGTTAGTCAGAATTTCTCCCTTTTAAGGTGGTACCTACCTCAAAATATGCCTGGTCTAATATAACAGGTTGCACCATGATCGATATGACCGTTTTCCACAATTTGTTTTCTGTCGCTGTAGTGACTAAAGCTGTAATTCGATGTATTGAACAATCAGAAAGTGTTTTCCTATGTCCTGTCAGGACTTTACAGAATTTTCGAAGAGGATTTTTGTTACTTTTTAGAATAGTTGTGAATTTTTTCCAAGAATTTTCCATGATTTTGTTTTACGCAGATTTCAGGTTTCAAGAATTGAAACAATAACAGCTAGAGAACTACGCTATTGCTGAACCATCCTTCTAAGTTCAAAGTACATCAAATTCTTCAGCGAAAGATGATCGATTACCGATGACAGATATGGATAAAGAAAATGACAAATTAAAGATAAATATTTAAAGAAATTCCAGGATTTTCCAAGAATTTTTTAAAACATTAAAGGAAACGAGCGTGTATAAGTAGAATCAGTGCTGTTAATACGCTGAGTCATATCTTTTTACAACAGTATTTGATGACAAAAGAATCTTTTCCTTTTTTTGAAAAAAGCCGCTATTCCTGTTGCGATTAACCATATTTGGATAAAACTTAGATAATACAAATTTTGTGAATTATTTAGAAAACAAAAGAATTAGGAAAACAATATTATTGAAGAAGTCAGGCTGACGTTAGCGTTCTTAAAAGCAACGAAACAATCTTATACCCATCTAGTTCCTTTAAGAAATTGCAGTATTTTCAGGACATGTGGCAACCCTGCTGATACTTTACATTTGGTTTTACATAGAGAAATCCTTAGCAATTCGCCTAAATATTGATCGCAGCCTTCACATGTTGATGGTTATTAAGAATAGAGCAATTTTACTTTGTCTGTTATTTGAAGTGACCTTTTATTTTGCAAGAAGGTGACCGTCGAAATTTCTTTATAATCTTTACTCACAAAAAAATCAAATTTAAAAAAAACCTCTGCCTGTGGAATTAGACGTTACTTCAAGTAGAAAACCAAAAATGTAAATAGCATTCAACCTCGTCACCGTTTTAAAACATTTCGAGTAACATTAGATCCTGCCGATATGAAAATTTGGTTAAATTACGTAAACCATCTCACATCACGACATTGTAAATAATCTAACTGTGCCATTCAAAACGTACTAGCTATGCATGTCTGAACATGAAAATTTGAATGGTTATTCTTGTGCAATAATTATGATCAACCATTAGATCTAATTTTAAATTTTATTGAAAATTAAAACCGGTAATAAACTCGAAACCAGTCGCTCTATATAATAATAAGGCTCGCGCGGGAATAAGGAATAAGTACAGCCCGGTAGAGCTCGCTGCGCGCTTGTCGGAGTAAGTTATTAAAAGAAGCAAAGCGAATAGAAGCAAAGCGAATAGAAGCGAGGCTAAGAGTCTAGTATCTAGACTAGATTGGTAATCGGACTATTACATATTGGGACAGTTAAGCTCTCGACTACATTCTAAAGATAACCAATAAAGAGCTTTCTGCAAAGCTCGTATTCAACGACATGTCTTTAAACTTGTCTGCCAAACCAATTGAGGCCATCTTGTACGAGGTTTGATCTTGTCTTTATCGACCTAAAATTGAACCAAAGTCACCTTATTCATGAGCAGTTTCTGTCAAATATCTTTATTAAAAGATTTGACGAGTTTATCAGACATTTTCAAAAGTCCATATTTTGGAGCTTATCAGCCCTTTATACTTGATGAAAACATCCCTATCCAAGATCGATATATGGGGGTGAAAACATTATGTGATATTTGACGTTTTTAAAGTCATTGCTCCCTGGTTAGACACCAATAAGCTTCACATCCTACGCAACAAAGGAGAAGTCCCTGATCATTAAAAAAGTTAAAAAACCATGGTTTAAAATAAATTAACTTTTTTCGGATGTGTGACAAGGCTGTAAAGTGCAAAACAGGACTGGTCGATTTCCTGAAAGAAGAAATATTTCTAAGTAAAAATGGTCTCATTTATTGCCAATCTACTCAGTTAATGCATGACGAGGACCACAAAATGTTTTTTTTTCACCAAAAGTAAAATCCTTAACCTACTAGTAGGTTTTCATGCCGTTTTCTCGTTAAAAATATTACAGTGATTACATTTTATTGCTTCAAAGGTAATTAAATGATAGTGCACATCTCTTGGGACCGCGTCGCCATGAAAACTTCATGGAAAAAATACATTCGGGGATTTACCTATAGACTTGAATAAGAGAGGCTTACCGGTTCATTATCATTCTGGTCTTCATCTTCATCCTCTTTCTTCTCACTTAGTTTATCTTTCTCAAAAAAATCTTTATATAATTCTCGCTCTTGATCGTTCATCAACATCATAAACCGATAGTCTCCCAAACACGACATCAAAAAACGAATATAACTTATCGCCAAGCGAAGTGTTTGAATTTTCGATAGCTTGGTATCCTCCGATACATTAGGTATACAACCTCGTACAGCAGCAAATGCGATATTTATCGTCTCCGATCGTCTCATATTTTTTGAATAATTAGGCAAGTATGGAAAACGAGCATTATAACAGTGTTTTGCCTTCCGGACTCCTCCTCGAACAAGTTGAGTTCCAGCGTTGTAATGATATGGGTTTCCAGTATTCCGACCATACGAACCATATAACTGATCGTACATATTAACAGAATAAGGCGCAGCTGAAGGGTTGTATGTAAGATTTACATCATTCAATTGCATGGTATTGCTTTGATATTGAACCATATCATTGAATTGAAAAACTTGGTGATGTGCTGATTCAATGCCAGGAGAGGGAGAAGTGAACTCAGGGCTGCTGTTGTATGTGCTGCCAGTGCTATCATAATTAAGAAGTGTAGCTAAAGACATGTCATTATTGTGTTCTTCCATCTTCCTCTGTTCGTCTGCTCAGGAGAGTGAGCATGGTGAGTACATCCTGTCTCTAGCAACCACACATCATACGCTGTTTGTTTTCAAGAAATTTGAGAGATGTATATTTTTCTCCAATGTTATTGGTCAATAAAATTTGGTATTCTATAGGTCAATAAAACTTTATTTTGTGTTTTCTATATTCAATTTTTCTTGCGTAAGGTGAAGACAAGAGGCGATGATGTTTAGATTTTAACACGTGGTCGAGATAAAATACGTCAAGGGTCATCAAAGGTTATTTACAAAATAAATTTTTACTGAAAATTGTTTAAAAAGCAAAACTAATACCAAAGAAGAAAGAACCGAGAAAATATATTTTTGTATGTTTTTTCATTATGTTAGAAAAGCCCTTCTTTTTTCTAGTCATTTAAAAATTTGTATTCGAAAGTTTCATTTTGCAATGGTAGTTTTCAATTAATGTAACTCTATTAACTAAAAAAGTGTTGAAATTAAAGGTCTTAGAAAGGAAAATATGTCAAATTTGATATCTGCCTTTGCCTTTTTTCTTAATTGATAAAAAAAAATCGAAAAGTTTATTTAATTATTATGATTCAATTGAATTCTCTATTTATACATCCTTGCAATAGTGATACCTATATCATCAGCAAATTATAGATTTGTCAACTGAACTTTGACATGATCTCTATTTGGCAGGAAAACATACCACTCTGCATCACGTAGACACAAAACAAACGCTCAACAAAATATTTTCAATATACGACCTCAAGCTGTTTCGAAACACCATGTACAATTTTTTCATAAAATAATTTTCGAGGTACATCCAACTAGTGATATCGGCGAGATCATTGTAAGAGAAACTGGAGAATATTAGTAATTAATAAAATATGCTACAAATTTGCCAGCGCTGCATGATACGGGAGAATCAGCCTTGTCAGACCTCATTTGTTAAAAAAGTTTTCTTCGCTTTGTCTCGATAACCTTAAAAGGCAATCTACTTAACTCAATCACCAATAGTTTCATCAAGGTTTTTTGGTCCTCCCTTAAAATAGAAATTTGTTCCCTTTTATGTTACATAAACAAAAATTGAGTTTTCCCTAATTTACTAATCCTTCTGTAAAAATAATATGGATATTGACTGGTATTCTCTCCTATAATTAATCAACAACTAAGTTATTTGTAGATGATAACTTAGGTACATATTCAAATTGTCTAAAAAGAATTTGATCCAATTTGTGTATTGAAACAAAACAAGGGAGAAACAATTCATTGCTATAAAACATAAGCCCCCCCCCCCCCCTTACATTCATAGAATAATCTTCTTTGCCCTGGGGAGGGAGAGCTAAAACCATATCATCGAGTCGTTTTACTTTAAATTTCTAAATACTTGCGACAGTTACTAGGAAAAGAAAGACAGAGGTTGGACTTGTTATCCTTGCTAAATACAGATGAGATACAGATGTCAATAAACAAAGAGATGAAAACTGATTTGAATATGAACTGAAGACGAAAGAAAAATATTTTGAAATTAAATTTGAGTCTACGTACGAAGGTATGTACGAACTATGGTATTACTACTAACGTTAATGATAGAATAATAGAATCGTTTTAACAATAGAAAAAGAGCCAACCAATATTCTTTGCTTCGCGTTATAAACCAATGAGCACGAAGTATTAATAACAGTAAGAGAATTTTTTGTTTATAGTTTCAGTCTCTCAAATTACCGACCGTTGCAAGAACGCCAATAGACCCTGTGTAGGGCAAAAAATCCCGAAACGGTCTTTCAGATAGACTGAAAATATCCATCAAATGATCATACTTTTTAAAATCATTGTAAGAAAAAAAGTGATAACTTTCCAGAACTCAACAAAATCAATTTTACCTGAATCATTTGGATTATTTGCATCATCTTCAGAATAAGGAGCCAGACGATTTTCTTTCATCAATCTACCAAAATCCTAAACAATTTCACCAAAAGAGTAAAAAAAAGTATGCATTTAGACCCTAAAATTTTCCTGACGGTACCTATCGTAATTTTATAACCAATTCTCAGAAGCTTAATATCACTATTATGTCAACGACATTTCTGAAAGCTTTGATACCATAAAATACACGCAATTTCCTTATATTCTTAGTCCCCGACTTATTTATTTTTCCAGTCGACCGCCTCTTTCTACGTGTCTCTTTCCCCCCATGAGAGCAGGAAATGAACCTTATCTTAATTGAAGTTTGTATCCTTGGTGATCTTATCGAGAAAGACTTCTGCTTTACTAGCGAGGTTTTTAAGAAAACAAAGATCTACGAAGTTCTGTCAACCAAACGTAGACGCTGATCGATTGTGCTGCTAAAAGTTGATTGACCTAATGATTTCTTAATTGACCCTAATTTCTACAAGGGCTGCGCAACATCGTACGTCGTAGATTCCAGGATGCTAAAAAGCTTGCTACTCCCTCATTCGCCTATCAGACTGTTTTGCGAAAATGAGTGGACGGACAAAGTTTAAGAAAATAGTGTTCAAACAAATACTCTAAAATGTATCCGCAATTGAAAAATTGAAAATAAAAGCTTACCGTGACTCTGTAGTCAGTAACACGCCCACCAACGCCCTCTGTAATAGAAGGTGGATCTTCCAAAGAACTTCGCCCCGATGCTAATACATGTATATATATATCACCTATGCAAGAAAGAGATTTGATGGACAAGAAGAAAAAGTTTCGGTCACCCATTCTAAACAAATTCGTAGGGTCTGCAGGAAAGTATGACCATGGAGCAAATAATAGAGGGTTTTCTTCTGGTCATGTGGCTTTTTGCCAATGTATGTTCTAAACTCATTTTCTGAAACTTAGTTCCACAGCAAACGAACATTTGGGACATGTTTAGGTTTTTAAATAATAAATCTTTACCATACTATCACAAAACTATGATTTACAGAGCGGGTAGGAGACATTCGAAAAAAGAAACTACACAAACGTTTGCAAAAAGAAATCATGGGAGATTGGTAATTTTAGAGAATAGGATCTAATTACACTTTTAAACTTTAATCTTTAAGAGCATCAGATAAGCTAAGGTAATAGATTATCTTGGGATAATGAGAAATGAATATCTTTACCGCCGTGACTGTTTAACATATGGGTAAGAATCTTGACTCCAGATTTACGTGGTTGTTCCAGCATGACTGTTCTACCTAAGAAAAAAAAGCATGGTATATAGTACCAGAGAATTTGAGATGTTGTGTTAAACATGGCATTCATGTGAATAAAATAGGATACAATTACCAAGAATGAATGACAGTTAAGTAAATTTATCTATGGATACAAGTTTATTGTATTTGCAGAAGCTAAAAAGCCCAATTTATATGAAAAAATGTTAAATTCTCTTTAGAGTAAAAAATAAAGTCACCAAATTGCAGCATATTGTCTTTAAGATTTAAAGAGTTACGTACTTATTCAAAAAGCCGCAATCGTGGTCGAATTCACCCCATGGTTAATATATGTAGGGTTAAATAGAACAATTATTATTTACCTTGCAGTAAGAACATTATCAGGCATGCAGCTGGTCTTGAATTTACCTATTAAACAAAGTCAAACTCAGGTAAATGTTCATAATTATAAATTACAGGATTATTTTGAAAGTTTCAATATAAATCTATTAAAGAAAACTTTATCTTTTTAGGCTGCAATAAATCAGATTCTTTCTCTTACTTCCGCATTTTAAGCAACAATAAAAAGTATATTATTATTTACCTCTGAAGGTGTGACTCGATAAACTCCCACACACGGTTGTATGTCTGTAAAAAACATTACAAAATCATTGATCAAAAATAAATAGATAAAGATTAATTAATAATATACTAAATAAAAAAACGAACATAACTTTACGCGGATCAAGTTCGCGTGCATTAAATTTGGCGGTTTAAGTTACATTATTGGATGCTTTTCTTCGTTTTCATAGGGATTTTTGTCAAAATTGTTATACTTTTCAAATTTCGCATAGATTTTATTTCGCGGCCGCGAAAACCACCAAATTTAATCTACGCGAAAATTTATACACATAAGGTATACACATATTTGACAGAATAATCTAATTGAAGAAGAAAACAAACCTTGTAGGGAGTTTGCTTTTGGCGTACACCATTTCAAAGTGACACTGGATTTTGTGCACACGTCAACGAGATTTGATGAGCAGTCAAAAGAATCTATAATGAGATAAAAAAAAGAGGATTACTTACAGTTATATTATCAAGTTGAACTCATATACATACACAACCAACTCAAAGAAAAAAGCTACACATTTTAATAAAGACTACATACACAGCCAGTCGGCTTCATGATGGGCTGCTGCTGAGTGAATGATTTCCACATCGTAATTTGCTGACGTTCCCGCATGTTGTTCTTCCTATAAAGAGAAAAAAAATCAAGGCTCATCTATTCAACATTTAACACTACTACTACCAGGCTTTTTTGGAACAAAGATTACCAGGGAGGGGGGAGCGAGGTTTTTAAAATACCTTGATGAAGCTTGAAAGTATCAACAGCCTACATACTCATCAATGCCTCCTGATAGGAGTAGAATCGAAACGTCTGAAAATTTCTACATCCATGGTGTGATTTCAAAGTATTTAAGAATGCCACTGGAGCACTGAGACAGGGTATCGTTTGCCTTGAAACTAAAGGGTGAGCCATCAATACCATTAAGTAAATTTCAAATACCTTCATTGGAATACCAGTGATAATAGTAGATCGTAAACAATAATGTTTTCGTGCAAGAAGTGGAATTTGTGTAGAACAATGTTGCGCATTCAAAGTTATCGTTGCCATTTGAAGATAAGGTGAAACCTGAAAGAAAATTATGATGTGTTGAGAATGATCGGTTCCAGTGTTTGTGTCGAATGGCCAATGTCCAACATCAGCTCACTGGATTCAAAAGAAACAAAAAATCATCTTGTATCAAATCAATTACTTGTTCTCCTTCTAAAATTAACAAAAATTCAAAACCAATGTAATGTTTAAACAAACCTGCTTCGTGGGCGTTACGATATCTTGTCCATTCATTGAAATGTTGATTACAATCAAATCGATAGTACACAATCTAAGAAAGGAATAGTACAAAAGTATGTCACAAAACTTTCCAACTCATTATATTTTCCGCGGAAAAATTGGAATGTGATTATTAAAAAAATTCCATGAACTCCTTGTAGGGTTTTCAAGAAAGCAGAATCTTCATTTATGATAATTCAGAAAAATTGAAGAAGCTGTCATTAAATGTAAGTAACTTGACTCCAACTCTAAACCGCTTGGACTGGAAATACAAACCAACTGATGTTCAAATACATTCATAAAGCAAGAATCCTTAAATTAAATTTTGCTTCTGGTCAAGTCACAGTCCAGTGTAGAAAGAATTATTTAAGTATTACCCTTTCTTGTCTTGTTCATTTTGTACTTCCCATACTACATTACTGATCGATCTCGCATCGCTTTCACTGAAACAGTTGAATAATTATAGTAATAATTTGAAAATTTACGTTTCAGAGGTCAACAGAGTTAATTTATTATTGATAAGATCTCCATTAAAATAGCTTGGGTGACTAAGTTCATAAAGCAATAATGTCAAAACATTTCAAGTAAATTTAGGTCTCATAAATTCAATAAATTGACGCTTTTGAAAATAAAGAAAATATTAATATTAATACTCTTCTAACGATGTGATGACAATCATCCTCCTGGTTGATCTAATTGATGAATCGGTAGCAACCTTGATTAATTCTTTCGTACCATGATCAACACCATTATAAACAGACGTGGCACTTTCATTGCTTTCTTTTGGTGGACCTAAATCTCCAAACCCCTTTAAAACCTATTAAAAAAGAACAAGAGTTCTTAACCCTGTTCTAATATAATCCTTTGGTAACAAAACTACCTTAATAGGAGAGTGGTGAGCCTTTACAACATTTTTCGTTGGATTGGTTGATTTTAATTACCATTTCATTGTCGTTCTTTAGAATGCTTATGCAATTTATTGTTTTCTGTCAACTATACAAATCAAAACAGACTACATCTTGCCCCCTTAATAGGGTTGGTTGATCAACTGAATGATCCATCTGTCGTCTTAATGGACACCTTCCAATCTCACCAAAAAATGGCTTCATTTGGTGGTTACCCCTAGAGAAACAGAATGCAAGGGACATTCCCTTATGGAATCCAATAATCAAAAGATTGCACAGATGACCTTGACAGGGGTTGTTTAAAGAGCATGCCAAATAAGTCTGCGAGGTATCGTTAATCTGATGATTTTGTTCTTGTAAACTTACATATCCATTGCCTTGTTAATTAATATACTCAGCAATGAAAATTGCTACTACTCAAATTAAATTATAGAATTGTACGTTTTGTTGATACATATGGAATAAGCGTAGGCGAGGCTGAGGTCTGAAAAAAGTACGAATATAAAGTACAACAAAAACAAACAAACTTGCCTGCTGAATGGTTTGATATTGGTCCTCAAAATCGTTTATATTGATTGAGTTTTCGTTTGAGCATAGAACCAAGACCTAAAACATTTCAAATGATCTTAATTTTGTAGAATAAGTAACCAACAAAGAAAAAGATGGACCTATAGACTTACTTTATGATCTGATGAACAGATGTCGTAAACAATTCTGCAGTATTCAATCACTCCTTCGGCAATGCACGTCCAAACGGATTTCGGGATAGTTGATAAGAAGGAGGAGACATTTTTATTCTTTGGATTAATATCAATTTCAAGTACTGCTCCTGAATCATCCAAGAAGTTTGGAGTATGATCAATCACAAAACAGGTCTCCTTACAAATTTCAATCTTTTTCCCACTCATGTTATAATTTCCATAATATGCTTTTTACTATAAGAAATGAAAAGCAATTTCGATTGATTTCAATTTTTTAAACCAGTGGCGTAGTCGCAGGGGTGGCTGTCGCCCCCTCAAAAATTAAATTTCGAAAGAAAAGGTCCCGACATTTCGCCACCCCAACTGAAAATAGGCCTCTGTAAACCATTTAGTATCAAATTGTATTAATATATACTGTAAATTGTAAACAACACTTTTTTGGTTTTCGACCAATTTGCAAGTAAGGAGTCTTTAGTAATTTAATAGAACGTGTTCAAAATTAAATAAAAAAGTTTTGATAATGAGATTGAAAAACTTTTTAAAATTGAGCATCAAAATTCTATACGTCACTTGAGGAGTCTTGAGTACCATGAAAATCACAGCTCCCAAGCTAAACTTATTTTTTCATACGAATGTAAAATATCTCTTTCAAAACAAAGTGTGCGTAAACTACAGAACAAGAGAACCTTTTTCATTGGTCATGTAAATTACAAAATAAGAATAACTATGTAAAAGAAGTAACATAAAGTACTATCTAAAAAAACCAGAAACAAAAGCAGTATGATAAAAATCAAATGCAAAAAATTTATCAAAAAGTATTCCTTATATCAATTTATGAATTTCTGATAACCCGAAATTTAGTTTTAGGCAGCCTGCGATCTGCAAATTTCAGTCCTTTAAAGAATCAAAAATCATGTCCAGAAGAAGATTTAACTTACAGTAGCTGAAAAAATCTTACCATCTTGATTACAACTTCATAGAGAAACAGTTGTGTTTTGCCCGCGGTCGAAATCTTTTTTAATAACTCAAAAAATACTAAGGCTATGATTTTGAAACTTTGCAGCAATTAACAAAAACTTATTAGACGCATTTCTCAAAATTGCAAGTAATCATCATCATGTGCAATAATGTAACACGAGGTGTCATAACTATTGATAACTTTTGATAGGAAAATGATATTAACTTTAAACTTTCAAAGATTGCTTAATTCATTAACAGAACCATACTGAGTGTAAAAAATATTATGATGACATGGGGCCAATTTATCGCGGTTGTGCACCCTGTAGCGCCTCAGGATTTGATCTATATAAAATTTGATGACATATTTACGAAAGGTCTTTTGTTTGACTTTCAGAAAATCAAAACAGAAATGGAAAATCTCAATTAGTTCAGAAGATATAGCTCTGAAAAGGAAGGTACCTATTTTCAAAATAAATCGAGATTTGTGATGACGTCATCAGCATGATTTGTGACTTAAATTATGTTATTGTGGGATACCTCCTTACCCAATTTTAAGTTCCTAGTGTAAGCCAATCTTGAGTTATGGCCTGCGGGGCTGTTGGCTACACCAACCCCAAAAAGCCCAAGTATAATAGGGTTAAAACAATTCATAGGACAAAAAACTAAAGATGATTCAAGGTGAATTTCAACAAAATGTTTACACATATTTTCGTACCACATCATCATTCCAAGAATTCTGATAAAATACTTCCCCATTAATTGAAACCTTTAAATGCTCTTTAAGTATGAACTTCTGCCTGTCTCCATCCATTTCTTGAGATGTTTCAATCAAGGTATTGATTTTTTCATTCTCAATGGTGAAATTAGATTCAATTCTTTGTGTACCGATCACATTTCCATACGTTACATGTTCATCTGTTGTATAAACTTCCTCGGCACTCGTGGAACATTCGTATCCAAGTGTTGGATAAAAAGTCATACCAGATGTTTGAGTGGAAATAGATTTGTACTTGCCTTCATCAGTAACTTCCCTTTTCATCTGAAGATCTTCATCCGAAATTTTTGTACATGATATCTTGAGTAGACCTTTTGGTTCTTCAAATGGGTTATAGCCTGAGGATTCCTCGCCAACTGTTGTTTGAATAATGTAGGTGCATTTCTCTGGGTGTACAAAAAGACCAGTGTTGTCAGGTGTAGGGTACAAACTTGGAAAGTATGTTGGTGTGATGCTAATCAATAATTCATGCCCCGGCTGTATAATGTAACCGGCCATATCAAGATCAACACAGAATACTTTTTCCTTTCCATCATATTTGGTAACCCAACCATCTGCATATGTAGTAAGATTAAGACAACCTCTAGTGATAAGTGTGCTTTCACCTGTAGGAAAATCATCGCATACTCTCACTTGAAGACTGAAATTGCCAGCAGTCTTGGCAGAACAACATACAAATAACTTTGATAGTCCTGCAAATACCATTTGATCAGTTAGTTTTCCAGTCTTCCAACACATGCTATAGGTATTCGGAACAGACTGATCTGCAGGCAGACCATATGTGGTTGTAAAGTATTCTCCTGCCTCTGCACCTTGCAAAGCATGTGGAAGAAGCTCAATGACATCTCCAAACTCTGGTTTATCGAATTGTAAACTCATGAATGGTCCAAAGTAGATATATTTAAGATGAGAATTTGGACTATAACCTGGTGAGGATTTTTCATATTGTGAATACAATGTTTCCCACTCTGGAAATTTCACCCACTTTCCAGGAGCATCACCAAAAACTTCTTTTGCTTTGAGGGAATCTCTCAGGTACATAGATAAACGGGGCATTGACTCTACAAATTCTGAAGGTGTTTCTTTTAAATGGTGATTCCACCAATCGAGGCAGAGTTGAAGAAAATCAATATTGGGTCCACACACAGATACATCAGGCCAATTGTGAGTCCAGGGACCTACAATAGCCTTTGAATGTTTGTTGAGTTTTCCTGCCATTCTGATTGCAGCATTTTTGTAAGCATCTGACTGTCCACCAATTATGAGGATAGGACAAGTTACTTTGCTGTAATCTTCACAAATGGACCCGTGTTTCCAAAATGGATCTTCAGCAGATTGATGATGACACCATGATGACAGATACGATTTACTGCTGTTTTCAAGACGGTTCTTCCAAAAGGCTCTCCATGAATTCATGTCTTTAAAATATCTAGGATTGGGAGGCCTCGCATTCATTGCAAACATGAAATTTGCCCAAGATAACATACCATTTCCAATCAAAGTATTGCCACGGTAATGACAATCACCATTGAATCTGTCATCAGTTGAAAATAAGGATATTGCTGTTTTTAGTGCATTGGGTTGTCTGTAGGCGAGTTGAAGCCCATTAAAACCACCCCAACTTTTGCCATACATCCCTACGCGTTGGTTGGACCAATTTTGTTGGGAAATCCAATCAATCAGTTCTTCAGCATCAGATATTTCTTGTTCCTCGTATTCACCATAATAAAGCCCATCAGAAGAACCTGTTCCACGAAGATCAACTCTCAGAACAACATAACCATGAGAACACATCCAAGGATGACGTTGATAATCGCGAGCTACTGTCATTAAACTGTCTTTAGAATAAGGCAAGTATTCTAAAATGCATGGAAAACATTTTGTGTTTGATGTATCTGACGTACCACAATATAGATTTTGAACCCATTTTACAGCATCCTCATCAAGCAAACTGGAAAACAAGGAGATATTTTCAGTTTGACAAGGAAGCCATGCCTTTATTCCAAGCTGGATACCATCCTTTAATTTGACAGCTGTATGAGCAATTTCAGTTACTGGGTCGCCACCAAAGCCCAATTCTTTCCAAGAACTCATTTCTAAAAAAGAAGCAATAAAAAAGATTTACAAGAAATTTCAGGGAAGAATTCATCATACCTT
This sequence comes from Darlingtonia californica, assembly GCA_032270445.1. NCBI lineage: Eukaryota > Viridiplantae > Streptophyta > Magnoliopsida > Ericales > Sarraceniaceae > Darlingtonia > Darlingtonia californica. The sequence goes on along the minus strand of JAUBWS010048523.1, from coordinate 5,449 downwards.
TATTTCAACGAAATCTGTATATAGTATTTTTATAATTTTTTCACACCATCATATCAAATAAAAGATTTGTAAACAAATTTTGTCCCATCTGTAATCAGCTGAAACTTTGAGTAAGGATATTATACATGTTGTCAATATCTTTGAAGTGAATGTTTTTGAGGCAAATTTCATGTATTAGCTCACTATTTTGGTAGTTGTTATTCTATTCTAAGTTGTTTCAAGTTAATAAAAACATAAATACAGCGAGACAATTGTGTCTATAAACAAATTTTGCCCCATCTGTAATCAGTGTATCCTTCTTCATAACTTTCAATTACTTCTAGATCAACCCAGGTTGTTTACATAATATTTTAGTTTAAGGCTATAAGTTTTCTGGTACTTCTAAAACAGCAAATTTAGCGTGACGTAATTATTGAATGGCCCCTAAAGTCAATTATGAGATCGATGCTGTTAAAGCAACAACTCTGAGTTTACACTGTGATTTTTTAATCTTCAAAGAAATTTCTACGAATTGGAAATAGAATCCTATTTTTAATTTTTCGTGTGAGTGCTTTAATTTTTAGTCATGGCAAAAAAATTGAATATTTACAGTGTCCTGGAAAAAGCGGAACCCAAACTTTAAGCAACTATAGCTTTTTAAATTTATAGGTAAAGAATGCAATTTTATACTAGAAAGAAGAAATTTTATGCTCTTTTCAAATACATAATTCCAAACTTTAAGCATGAGACCTTTCGATTAATTCTATAAGGAGTAATAAAGAGAAAGTTGAATGAAGTTGTTCTTCTTTATTTTCCTCTTTAAATTCATTGTTGAAATTGGCGAGCCTTATTGTATCCCATGCATAAAACCCATGAACGGATGGTTTTGGTTATCCGACTGGCTGCCGAAAAATGGCTGTAATGCAAAAATTGTAAACATTCTTGGTTGTTTCTTTATTCTCTACACCGCACAGACTATTGCTCCACAATTGTTTGATCGACAGCTCAAAAATAGCGCCTTATCAATGAAACTGTGATTTCTTTTTAGGATATTATAGCCTTGTCAAAACTGGGTGAAGTTACCATTTTCCTGCATTTCAATATTTTCATCTTTGAGGCTAATATCTTGGGAGCAAACACAATTTAAACCAATTTAAATGAAAAAAAGTTGAAGTGGAAGGTACCAAAGGTCGGGGCTGCTTTGACACATACAAGGCAAGATTGACATACCATTAAACCTCCGCTGGTGTACTGTTTAAATCTTTCCAATGTTTACAAGTTTAATCTTAGTTATAGTCGGATGGGGTAAAAAAGAACAAAATTTCAAAACTTTTCTTTTCAAGAAGAACTATAAAGAGTTTGACCAAACTTTTTATGCAGTATCATAGGGCACCAAAAGTAAAACAAAATGATATAAAGCCAACATGGAAAATCGTTAGGAAATGTAGGAAATTTGTGATCCAGTGATGTTTTTATATACTAAAAATGGGGTAAAAAGAAATTTTGACCGGGTAAAAAAATGTGTTTGTCAAGCTAATATTTTTGTAAGTTTAAATCTAATGAAGTGAAGAAGTAAAGGCAACATGATCAGAAATTGATACAAAGTAAAACTGAGCATAAAAATTGTATTTAAAGAATTGATTTTGGCCCTTCTAGAATAAACTATCAATAACATTTCTTTAAATTTGACAAAAACTTTTGTTTCAATTAATATATGAAAATCTAAAAGTGAAAGTAAAAGGCCTGAACAATTATTTGGTCATTAGGGGTGCCGTATTTGACATTTGGGTGCAAGGTTACCCTTCTGGTTGATATGGGTACTTTTTATGTTCTATTGGGTGTCTTCATCTTTTTGTTTGCCGTCATTCGACTGACTCTACTTGAAAGCGCCCGACTGAAAAAATTTTATTACTCAAAGTTCAAATGAATATTTTTTTATTCTTCAGCAATATAAATAATGATCTTTAATTCATAGTAAGATATTTATTTCCAAAATTGGGACCAAATAAAAGTTAGAGTCTTAGAGTCGGGTGACGGCAAACCAACAATCATTCAAGTCCAGTCTTAGAAATATCAAAAATATTCTTTGTCAACAAAAACAACCCAAAAAATGGCAGAAAAAATAAAAAATGTTTCTATTTTGACATGCTCTTATTTACTCCATTTATGCTTGTTAATTTGGGGTAAAAAAGAACAATCAGATTACAGAATGACAGCCAACTATAAAGAAACTTTTCTACATCAGTTGAATACCTTATCACACTAGTAATTTGACATCATCAATAACATTTTTATCCAAATCTTCCAGTGAGTTAAAAAGAAAAGTTGGTTATTCTGGTAAAAAGCCCAACCATAGCTAGAAACTTGCAAATTCTAAAATATTTGTAAGCATCACTTAAAACAATAAATAGAAGGAAAGAAGTTTTGGTTAATTTTTGGTTACTAAAATAGAGTTGTTCTTTTTTACCCCATAAAATACATTGTTTTTTTTACCCTGACTGACTATACAGATTATAACAGAATTTGTTGATGTATCCAATAGTAAAAATAAATGAACGATTAAGTAAATAATATAACTACACATTCAGCTGAAACAATTAAAAGTTTGAAATCATTAAATGACAATTAATGACACCAGACATCAGTACATAGCTACCATTTTACAAGTTTGCTGCTCCACACGTCGCTTTTAAAAAAAAGGAATTTTGGAAACCTGGTTTTCACTAGCCACGCATTACATCAGCAAGCTGTGCTCTGAGAGCGCCTGCCTGAGTGTTTTTACCATTCTTATGTGGAAACCACTCTCTGTTATAGTTTGATCACATGTTGATGATTTGTTGTACCATTACCATAATGACGCAATGAGCTGTTTTTACAACCTTGTAATTTTTACAATTCACTTTGAGATTTATAGAATTTCATGGAGTATATAAACTTACCATTTTCACTATTGTTGTTGCTAAAAACAGTATAGTTGACATTTTGGTTTTAAGATGCGTAGCTTTGGTTTCTACAATTCTTTTTATTTTGTTGGCATTTGGAAGCTGGACTTTTGGCTATGTCAATCTTGCCTCATAAGTGTCAAAGTGGCCCTGTTCTACAGTTCAAATGTCAAAATTTTGGACAACTGTTGCAACTCAAGTTATTTATATATATTAAAGGTAATTGATGTTTTTTATGAATTTTGGGACAAAGTTACTACAGTTTACGGTAATTACTTTTACTTGGGAATAAATATTAGTGAGACTGGTTCCAAGTTTGAAATTAAAATTTGCAACAAAAAGCTCAGATTTTTTTTCACTGTTTTTTGCTAAAAAAATTACTTCTTCAATTCTAGCGGACATGGATGAATCAAGAGCTTTAAAAATCCCACAAGCTTACAACTTACTGAATTTTTGAATGTCCATCGAGTTTGGGTTACTGGTACTGGCATCTTAATTAAGTAAGACAGTCAAGGCAGGGTTAGGTATGTTTTGTTCTATTCATTCTGCTTGTTTTCTTGGCTAGCCCAGTCGGTCAGGTTGGAGCATTCTGGTAGGAGCATTCTGATGATTTAGTCACATGTCTTTGAATAGTCATTGACTAGTTGGGGTCGGCCTCCTGCCATATTTTTTGTATTCTATATCTAATTATTATTATTATTATCACACACACTCTATAGCTTTTTTATAATTTCTGCACATTCTCCATTCCTGTTTTTTTTTTGCAATTTTTTTCAATTCCTGTATTTGCTTTTTAATGTTATCTTATATTGCCATTGTTTTGTACCTGCTTTGTATGTGTATAATATAAATTATAATTATAAACAAATATATAATAAGTGCCATGTCTATTCATCATTTTTGTTTCTAATTTTGTTGTTTATTAACATATATGGCTATCTATGAGCTTAGAACTCATACAATTAGTTTGGCTTAAAAAAGATGCTAACCTGCTAACTTACTTTCACTTCTATTCTTCAAATTGGCTGGCCATATATTGATCATAAAAACCACATTAGAAATTCTGCCATTATGACTTCATGTAAATTTCACGAAAATCGTTCTTCCAATCTCCGGAACAGGCAGGTACTTCATGTAAGACTCCACGAGTGGATCGAAAAAAGACGACAAAAGAAATCGACGGTCTTCAATATATCCGTAATTCAAAGTAATACACCGTAATTCACCGTAATTCACTGTAATTCACCGTAATTCACCGTAATTCACTGTAATTCACCGTAATTCACCGTAATTCACTGTAATTCACCGTAATTCACCGTGATACACCGTAATTCACCGTAATTCACTATAATTCACCGTAATTTACCGTGATACACCGTAATTCACCGTAAATCACTGTAATTCACCGTAATACACCGTAATTCACCGTAATACACCGTAATTCACCGTAATTCACTGTAATACACCGTAATTCACTGTAATTCACTGTAATACACTGTAATTCACTGTAATTCACCGTAATACACCGTAATTCACTGTAATACACTGTGTAATTCAATGTAATACACTGTAATACACCGTAATTCACCGTAATTCACTGTAATACACTGTAATTCACTGTAATTCACCGTAATACACCGTAATTCACTGTAATACACTGTAATACACCGTAATTCACTGTAATTCACTGTAATTTACTGTAATTCACTGTAATACACCGTAATCCACTGTAATTCACCGTAATTCACTGTAATCCACTGTAATCCACTGTAATTTAATGTAATTCACTGTAATACACCGTAATTCACTGTAATACACTGTAATTCAATGTAATACACTGTAATACAATGTAATACACTGTAATACACTGTAATACACTGTAATACACCGAAATTCACTGTAATTCACTGTAATTTACTGTAATTCACTGTAAAACACTGTAATTCACTGTAATTCACCGTAATTCACTGTAATACACTGTAATTCACTGTAATACACCGTAATTCATGGTAATTCACTGTAATCCGCTGTAATACACCGCTATTCACTGTAATACACTGTAATACACCGTAATTCACTGTAATTCACTGTAATACACTGTAATTCACTGTAATACACCGTAATTCACTGTAATACACTGTAATTCGCTGTAATACACTGTAATACACTGTAATTCATGGTAATGGGCTGTAATACACCGTAATTCTTTGTAATTCACTGCAATACACCGTAATTCATTGTAATTCACTGTAATACACCGTAATTCATGGTAATGGACTGTAATACATCGTTATTCACTGTAATTCACTGTAATACACCGTAATTCATGGTAATGGGCTGTAATACACCATAATTCATTGTAATTCACTGTAATACACCGTAATTCATGGTAATGGACTGTAATACACCGTAATCCATTGTAATTCACTGTAATACACTGTAATTAACCGCAATTCACTTTGCAAATGGTAATATATGTTAATTGTTGTGTTACGTACTTAAATATTTAGCTCATTTTGAAAATTTGG
>JAUBWS010048522.1:15536-33987 GCA_032270445.1 Darlingtonia californica | reverse complement strand
CTATCTCGCCAAAGCAATGTCATCGACAAATACGAACCACGATCATACATATGCACAACAAGTCCTGAGGCAGATCAGTGCTAACCACTTTGCTGAACATAACTATACTAGAACAAAACGAGAACTACAAATCGACATTGACATGAAATACGCCAACGTTATCAGCAAAATAACCAGTGACTACAGTTTGATCCAGAATTTCAAGGAAAATATCGCAGAAAAGCTGAAAAAGAGAGACCTGCCTGAAGATCAATAAGGAAAAAACTGAAGAATTTACGATCAATAAAAACACGAACGAATGGAGGAAATGCAGATTTCTCGGTAGCCTGCTGGACCCAAACGAAGACATTAAAAGAAGAAAGATACTCGCCATCAATGCTGCAAACAAAATCTCAGTAATATTCGAGAATAAAAAGCTGACAATTGAAACCAACATGAAAGCGCTCGATACATATGTTAAATCAATCATACTGTACAGATGTGGAACTCTAACAACCTCTCAAGTAGAAAAGATAATGAACTGTTTCCACCGAAAACTACTGAGAACTTACGTAGTAAACGTAAAATGGCCGAAAGTGATAAAACATGAAGATCTTTACGAAAAAACGAAATCGATCAAGTGGAGTAAAGAAATACAAAAAAGAAGACTGAAATGGTTCGGTAAATTGATGCGAATTAACGAGGAGATACCTGCGAAAAAGGCATTCCGATATGCACTTAAGAGATACGCGAGGCCGCGAGGTAAGCCTCCCATAACCTGGCTAAGCGTAATCAGAAACAATCTGAAAAAACTAAACACCACCTTGGAAGAAGCAATGCTGACCGCAGAGAAAACCTGGGAAAGTTTTATTAAAAATGCATAGCTTTTATTTTATGTTTTTAAACAGCTGTGTATCGGTCATGTAAATAGTTTACGAATAATACCGTATGATTTGAATTGAATTCAGGTAAAATTTTACACAATCCTGTTAGTAGATTCTGATAAATTATTAAAATGTGAAAAATTCTTTACACAAAAACGCTGATGTTATCAAAATATTTGAATTTTTTTCATTAGTAGAATCTTCTTAAAGAATTACACCATTGCGTAAAGTTTATCTTTCATCGTTGAGTTATTAAAGATTATAAATTTATGACGTCGTCAAAATGGCGGAAAAATGAAGGTTTTTTGCGAATTTCTGGAAATGGGTTAAAATTTTTAAATTGGCCCAGGCCATTCCATAATTTCCGTCAAAAGACCGATCTTTTGAGCTATATATAAACATAATTTGACAATTGGAACGAATTTTGAAGTCGATGATGTCATTAAGATAAACCTTCAAGTAGGATCCAGTCTAACATTTTCTTTCAAAATGGTCTTGAAAGTATTACTAGTATTACATTTTTTCAAACACAAATGGTCCTGATATTATTAACCTATGATTATCCTGTAGGACCTGCATTTCTTCTGCCCTGTAACTTGTAACATTTTATCTGCATTTTCTACATGTCGAAAATACATTCCAGTTTATGACTTACAATGCGTGAAATATAGTTAAACCAATTTATGCTAGGATTCAACTGATGCAAAGAAATGGTGGATGTTAAAAGAAAATATTTGTTTTGCTCAAATACAGCATTATAGGGGATGCCCCAAAACCTACCCCATTGGAGTACCCCCATGCATGTTTTAAAATAACCCTCATGCAGATATCATAAGGCAAACATGAAAACTTTTTGTTTGGTCACAATATTATAAAAGAAGTCTCGGTAAATGACAAGTCTACTTGTTATATAACGGACGGAAAAAATTTCTATATAGATGGGTTGTCATTTTGCGATGTTTATTTACATTCTCACTTATCCAACTTTGCTTCAGTCAGTTTTATGATCATAATAACGATAAAAACAAGAAATGTTTGACTGCTAAAGTTGTCTTAATTACCTCACATTAAAGTTGAACACATTAGGGAATAAGCGAGTTTTCGGATAACTGCGAAACTAAACAGTCAAAATGACAAACCATCTATATTTCCATTCTTCAGAGATTAAATGATCTTAAACTTAAACAAACAAAATATTGATTAAAAAAATGTATATTACCAAAGCTTGAAGAGAATCCTTGAAATCCAGTTTCATACCATTCAATAATGCTGACTCATCATTATCAAAAGGAAGTAGGAAAGTTGGAGCGAAAGAAAAATATACATCTGTTTGGTTTATCGTAAGCAAACTTTGCAGACTGAGATTTTTCTCCGCCGATAATAATCTTATGCTATTGTCCTTGGTGGTTTCTATTGAATGGATCTGGTCCTGAAAATATTCTTCATAGATGATAGTGAATTTTGTACACACCAAGCCTTGGAGGATGGAGCAAAATAAACATAGATTTAAACAAAACATATCTTTCCCAAATACCTAAAAAAACAAGAATTTAAACTGATATAATATCTCTGTGAATGTGCGCATCCGTCATACAAAAATACCTTAGAGGGTAAAAAATATTACTCTGTATACCGTACGTGTAAAAATGTTTTTCGGTTTTTGCGACTTTTTAGAAAACTACGAAATTAAACCTATCTGAAATCTAAAAATGTCATCGTTTTGTGCAAAATAGCCTAAGAAATTATAGCCTGTACCAGACCGCCGCACCGGTACGGAAAATTTGATTTCCCTCGGTACGTTGGTCTGTTACGGTTCAAGCGATTATATGATCCACTCAGTCCTAGTTTTTCAGGACTGATCTTAGACGAAGAGTTATGATGTTGCTAGGTTACTGTTTTAATTGTCTGAGATGGAAAAAACAGGATTTTTAATTAACATTTTTAAACAATAAAAGTTATACCATTGGAAAGAACATGAAATTTCATAACTTATAATAAAAAAATCGCATCCATAACATTCAATTTAAAAAAAAATAAGGCTTATAAAAAGTTAGCTAAAAGTGATCGTTTTCGCAATACTCATCACAAATACATGTTATTACGTCTGGGTTCTATTTGATCATTCGAATATGGGTATTCGGAAAACCGAGACCCGGGACCCAGAACTCAGAGTGGAACCTGAGACCCGGAACCCTTATTTTTGCTACCCGAGACCCGGAACCCGAGACCCGAGCACCGGAACCAAAGATCTTATCTAGTATGTATGAGAAGCCGTCCATTATGGAGATAATAACAACACGCTATCCTACAATATTGTCCGTATTCTGATGTTCTAGATATGTTATATTGTTCTGTGGGTCCTACTGTTCTATATAATTCATTAATCTATGTTATCTTCTCTTCGTATGTTCTACTGTTCTACATATTCTATCGCTTCTCTATATCCTACTGTTCTTTATATTCTGATGTCCTAATGTAAAGCACATAGGATAAGAGAACAGAAAACAGTGCCCCAATTAGAACAATAGATATATAGAACAGTACAACATATGTGGTAGTAGAACATATAATACCAGAACATTAGGATATATTATGGGAAAACATTTTTGAATTATTATCTCCATAATAATTGACCTCCCATATCTGAGCTTATAGCGCAGAATTCACCCCGGGTTCCAGGTCTCGGGTATCAAAAATGAGGGTTTCGGGTCTCGGGTTCCACTCTGAGTTCCGGGTTAAATAACCGCCGCCGTCTGGCTCATTATTGAATTTCGAACTCGAGCGTGGATTATCAAAACACATGTAAACGTAACAGACTTTACTTACGTGTTCTACAGTATGTCTGGTACAGGCCAGATAGGCCAAAGAAATTAAAGAAAAACAGTAAGTATGTACGTAAAACCTCGAAATTAACAACCGAAACGTAAATACATGTTGAAGACCTGAATCCACGAAAACTCAATCCACGCCAAACCTCTGTTGAAGACATTTGTAACAATCGCAATTTTCGATCATCAAATGAAAAAGCATTGTTCTTAGAAATTCCAAGGCTCAGTACGGTTTTCTATACATCAGTATCAATATTGCATGAACGGACCGATTGTCCAGAGCCCAGCACTTCATTAGATTTATCTCCTAACACTACTACATGTCGGACCAATAGTCCAAGGCTCATTTACTACGATACCGCCATAAAATCTGATGTCGATTATACAAATTGCCTGTCTACTTGTTTAAAATATCAAGAATATCTACTCAACCTCTTCATCTATTTTTTCGTTCATAACTTCCAACCAAACTTTCTACTTCTTTTCTTAATATCAAGACTATTATCTCCATCATAATTTGATACTATGCTATCACCCATTAACGAAAAATCCAGTGAAAAACGATGATAACTACCCTGTTTTGGGAATACACACGTATTCTCCAACATGTAGTTATACATGTCAGAGTCAGAAAGAATTTTTGTAAATCATTTAGGAATCACTCATTTTTGTGGAAGGAAGTAATAATTGTAGTCTATTTATGCCATTATTGGCAAAAATGTGGTTGGTAGCCATTTTAGTGAGAGAGAACATTTTGTTTTGTTGCTGGTATGTTGATGGTGTCTACCTATGGCTACACACACCACAGCAATATTGTGTTTTAAATAATCTTATTGCATATATCTGGATCCAAAACTATGGATTTGACATACCACACTGATGTTCTAAAACAGTACTGATAAACATCGACATAGAAAAGGAAAAGTTTATTGTGCTTTAACCCTGATGTTTGTGATATTCGTATAACTTGTTGAACAGTTGAATATGATGCTGAATGTCAGACAGAAAAGAAAGTGATCATATCAAGAAATTGCTTTGTTATATTTCTACAATATTGTTATATTTCTACAATATTGAAGACAAAAATTCCATCAAACCATGGTGCATGAGGGGAACATGTCATACATACCACATCTACACTAAATATATCTAAAACATTTAAAGCAAAGGGTTTGATAAGACAACAAATTACTGAATTATATTTGATTCGACTGCCAAATGTCGGGCCAAGCTGAAGTTTAAAAAAAAATTCATTTGATTTGACTTTTTGATTCAAGAAAAGACGATGAAATTTCACCAACTTGGGGAAAAAAGGTAGTTAAGATGCTGCGAGACTGTCGTAAAGCTTCTGCTTTCATCGAAAAATCATATCGTGTTCGCTGTTCACTGTTTCTGATAAATAATATTATTTTCAAATACTGGCTGTACAAGCAAGATCAAAAACTCTTTATTGCAATTTTTAAAGTAAGAAAAGATGGTTTAACCTAGCTAATTATTTATGACCACAAAAAATGGCGAGATCTGTTTGAATATTTCTTTTATCTTGTGAGCCATGATGTAAATTGAAGTTTTTAGTATTAGGGGCCATTAGGGCGGTCCAATATAATTTTAAAACCCACACTTTCTATATTTTAATTTCATGTGTAATTCGTGAATAACATTTAGTTTTCTTTTTCTTTTATCTATTTTATTTTTCTCTTTAGTTCTTTTCGTTCATTCACTGTACATGACATGTCACGAACAACCCCACCTACTCACTGTGAACTCGATATACACGTCACTAAAACAGAGAGTCCACTTTAAAGCAAGTTCTTCTTTCCGTGACATTGATGACATTTTCCTCACATTTTTTTATCAAAATCCCTACTTTTTCCTCAATTTTTTAGGTACTTATCAAACCAATTTTTCAGTCACTCCTTTCCTGACGCCAACATTAGATCGTTTAAGTTAATTAAAACAAGAAATTGAACTTAATCCAAAAGAAGCAGCAAAAAACTAGCTGATTGTCTATAGAATAGCAAATATAAGTAGTGTTCCGTGTCACACACGTCACCAAAGACTTTTGTTTTATGGATTGGTACCTAGGAGCCCTGCGACCCGTACACCATTTGATAGCACACGTTGATGTGGTGCACGGATGCATAAACTATCCTGATTGTTGGTTGACGTTTCAACAGAATGGCTGAATAGCCAGAAAATTTTATAATATGCTCTTGCACACCATAATTTATATGATCAACAGTTCTGACAATTTCCTCGTAAAACCAAAAAAATAGTCAATTTTCCAGACAATTTCCCCAAAATTATACCAATATTGAAAACATTCACAACAATTCCTGATATTCTTGACAAGGTGGAGACTCTGCTAAAACGACGTCAGTCAGTGACGTCAGTTAAACGCTAGAAAAATGTTTAAAGGCCTGCTTTACACAACCACATTAACGTTGAGGTAAATGTAAATTTGTAAGCCAACACTTATGGGGAAGATGTAGCAGTGTCGTCACTTTCGTGGAAAAGTAACATCTTTATCTTATGAGTAGACCGCTAGAATTACATCCGACGCGACGTGAATTCGGCCGTTTAAGGAAGGAAGAACATATTGTGGTGACTAGATGAAATGCTAGAGCAAAAAAGAATTCAATCCTTCTCAGAAACTTAAAGAAATTCTGTTTCGTATACAACCCGACATCTTCCTATATACACACTTCGTAAATCATAATTATTATATTTATAATATATATTTATAACTGTTTCTCCAATTTCAAATTTGACATTCTTAAATAATAGCATTAGCGTATAAAAAAATTGGTTATGTTATCTCTCTGAAAACAATTTATTAATTCGTTGTTCCACCTAGTAAACACAGAATCTCCTACAACATCTTAAAAACCTCATGAATATTTTAAAGACATCTTTTGAATGTCCTGAATGTCTTAAATTTATCTTTTGAACGTTATGAATGTTTAAATCCATCTTTTGAACGTTATGAATGTTTAAATCCATCTTTTGAACGTTATGAATGTTTTAAAGACATCATTTGGAACATTCTGAACGTGTTAAAGACGTCTTGAACAGGACATTCTGAATGCCTTACGGACACCTTTTGAATATCCAAAGGCCTTAGATACGTCTTTTGAAAGTTCTGACTGTCTTAAAGCCGTCTTTTCAACGTTCTAAATGTCTTAGAGGAGTCTTATTAAAAAGAACGTTCAAGTAGTTCAAAAAAGTGGTTTGAAAATTCTGTATGTCTGCAAGAAGTCTCGTGAATATTCTAAAATTCTTAACGATGTCGTTTGAACAGTCTGAGTTTAATGCAGTATTTGTAAAAGATGTTTACAAGTGGAAAACATAATGAGTGTCGCAAAATGAAATGCAAACGCTTCACTTGTTCTTCCAAACAGTGTATCTTCAGTGTCATGTTAAGAGTCAGTGATACATCACTCATAAACGACATACATGAACACTGTAGAAACATTGTAACAAACTCTTCGAAAGATAAGAAAAATACAAAAAAATACTTTTAACTCTAATCTATAACAAAAAATTCTTTTTGACCAATTCCTGTACAAAATAATTAATAAGAAAATGGATAAAAAAAAACTTTAAAAATCTAATCCAAGGAGAAAAGAGAAAAGAGAATAGAAACCTCTCACTTATTCTCTCGCTTCTATCTAAAGAACAAAACATTGACTGTAGTTCTCATGTATTAGACTCTTCACGAGAAATTCTTTTATTAAAGAAAAACCATGTTGTTATATAAATTCTAAAAAGAGGCCATCTTTAAAGGCAAAATATAAGAAATCCACAACTGATTTTCAACAAAATATTTTAACAAAAATGTGAGAGAGAGGTTCTTTTTATTGTGGCAATAAGAAAGACATGAAAATAATATGCAAAATTCATAATTACACAAAGTCACTCTTTCAATTTGTTAGCCTGTTATGTCGCCTTGAACAAGCTACTTGACCAGCCAACTGTTCCGATGCCAATAAACATTACGATCGAACATTTCTTCACCAAAACTAAAAAAAGAATGAATGAATCGTATGTTCATAAATTGAAATAACAGAAAATTTGTAAACAATTATTAAAATTTCAATTCATCCAAAATTCACAAAAAAAATTCTCAGCCAGAAAATTTACGATAACTCGCGGGAAGAAACTTTGGCAGATTCAACAAAATACAAGAAAAAAAAGTCAAAACTGTGATGAAGAACAAACATTTTAGCTATTTTTTAAGCGAATTTGTCGCAGAAGATTAAGTTTGAAATATTTAGTGGGTATAACTTTTGGGAATGACCAATTTTGAAAATTTTCACGGGATAACCTAGCCTTTCGTTTCAATAATATGAAAGTAGTCGTACGCGCATTGACCAAACATAAACAAACATGAGGATTTTTCGGCTCTGAATTTACGATTTCTCAGCTATTGTATTTTCTGTGAAATGATTGGACGCGCAAGATCTTGCCGTAATTACCCTCGTTTGCTACCAGGCTCTGAATTGTGAGGAATTTAAAAAATATTTTTTTTTTAAAAACGAAAGAATTCACAGCCTGTATTCAGGCTAGAGATAACCTTGCTACAAGCATTCATTTTCAGTTCGATCAGACATAATATCCTACGCATCGAAAAAAATCATATCGAACATTATTATTCTAAAGTGTGAGTGAAAAAAGACTACCATCTTGGAATGCCAATTGTGAACACTCAAAGCTACACAACGATGAAACTTTTTTTTTTTGCAATTTCGTAGGGGCATTTTGGCGCAATTTAAGTTTTGTTGTTTTTGTTTTGCCGGATAGTATTTTTTTGAAAAATTAACTGACCTTTGACTTGAAACCTTTGACCCATCCAACAACCGAATCAACAGTTGAAGATTTTTGTGAAAAAGATGTTTGTTGTTGAAGTACAGTTTGAACATGTTCTTCATCGTGTACACTAGAATAATATAAACGTATACTTGATTTATTCTCACATGACTTAGTAACAATAATTTCCCTACTTTTAAAACGAAAACAAACTATCCGTGAAACTCTTCATTTTAATAAAATATCTCCAATGGCAGAAACTCTCCACATTGAGAAGAAAAACACTGTCCTACAACATTATTTTCAATTGTCATGCACCTTAACCGTTTCAAAGTTTATAATCAAACACAAGTTTCGCATCATCTTGTCCATGAATTTTACAGTGAACCTAACCTTGTGGTTTAAATCTTAGAGTTTGTTAGCGTTGAACCATTAAAATGCCCTAGTGCTTCAGATCTAGTTGCAGTGAAACGCTGATCTGAGCATGAATTTTAAGGTGCAAATCTCTCATTTCAGAGCGATGGTCTCTTAACTACATTACTGCTTAATGGTACGTGTGTTGACAAATATTTGCACAAAAATTTGTTCGATAGAGCAACAGCAGCCGCGTGTGAAAGTTGAATCCTCAAAATACCTGACCCTTGAATTACGAGGCCCACGTCTTGCCAAGTGCACTATTCTCTTCTTTAATGGAAGCAATTTACAAACAAAAATTCCTCCGTAGCAACAGTCTCAGAATGCTCAAGTTATTTATTATAAATTCTTCAATTTACGACGTAACAAAACAAGACGTTACCTCTGCTGTAGTTGCGTATCTTCTATTTGTACGAGTCGATTCCTTTGATTCACAAGCGTAACTAATTGATTTAAAAGATTCTCTTCTCGTTGACGAATCTCTTCAGTTTTATCATATTCTATAAAAATCAAAAAATTCCCGTTTTATCATATTCTATAAAAATCAAAAAAAATTAAACGAAGCCTGGAAACTTGATTATTCGTCTTAGTTATTCAAACAATTTGAAGAGGACTTTGTACTAAGGAATGAAATGTTAACACCTTATCAAATAAACTTTGCAAAAATGTTGCCTCAGTCAATCAAACAGTCAGATGAACTTTGGGACATACAATTTTTGTCTTGATCGTTCATCTTACCAGAAGAACTAGCAGATACAGTGCTATTTTGATATCACATTGATTGATTTAAGTTGTAACGAATTTATGGCCATTTCCTGGACGAGATATTAATCACACAAAACAAGTTCTTTAAGTGCAAACCTTTCTTACACACGCATCTCAACATTGCGATGGACCTGTCACTATTTTTGTAATACGTATGTTTCGCTCAATACGAAAGAAGAAGGTACGTGTTGGAAGACAAATAAACAGCTATATCTTACCATTCATTTGACTAAGAACACGTAATTCACGGTTGACAATTTCACATTTTCTTTCCAAATCATCTCCTTTAGCTCTAACAAATAAAAAATTACACTAGTAAAATTCCTTGTAAAAAATATTGTATAGACAGTGAACACTACCAAGAAATTCATCATTTTGGAGTTTCCTTAATTCAAAGCATTCAAAATATTCGTTAAGTCGTAAACATATTATAAGCAGATATTAAAACTTTGAAATTATAAGCATGCACATGGGGTAAGAAACTTACAATATGGCTATTTCATTTTGTCTTCTGATAATTTCATTTTTCTTATTAACAAGATTGAACCATTCCTGAAGCAAATCTTCCTCTTCCTCTTGGTCACCTGAATCAAAAGTCAAAAGTCAAAATTCTGTTGAACAGCTTTTTAAAAGATTTCCATTTGATACACGTGATAGTGGCAAAAACCACCAATACCGGTAAGGCGAATCATTACCCGTATTACCGGCATCATTAGCGGGGAGTCTAGTCCCTTTTTATTGGCGTTAATAAAAAAGAATTTAGAGAGACGTTTATCTGAATTATATCTACTCAGACGTTAAGAAGGCGGTGCTTGGGTTAAACTTATGACACAGCGATTTGTAGGCGAACGCTCTACCGGTTAAGTTAGTTAACTGACCTTCTACAGTTGATTTCAGGTTAACGAACTAACTTAACTGCAGACATCGCTTTACGTAATCTCAACAAACCAGCAGACAACCTCAGCTTATGCTGCCTTATATATATTTCAACCTGCTTTACTAAAGTCTTGCGTAATTTCAACAAACCTGCTGACATAGCTTTTCGTAATTCCAATTCTAACTTTTGTGCGACAAGATCCAATGCCTTTGTTTCTTGTTCCAATTGAACCAATTCATTATGGTAATATTCGTCGGCTGACCTCAAATTCTACATGAAATGGTAAAAAGAAATTAATTTAGTTATAGTCAGGTCGTGTATTTTTTTACAATTGTTCCATAGCCTGATCAATGAGGGCCGTACCCTCCTCGGTTATTGGCAATTATCATTACGAAACCCTTGACGATAAAGGCGTCAACCCCGAAACATGTAATTTTTAAAGATATTCACTCAAAGAACAGTCTGTTCAGTTCCTTTTTTGTATATTAATGCAGGCCCTGTCCTACCCCATAAAATACAATAGATTTAGTTATAAACTCTCTAGTTGATCCGTGGCCGAACGGTCATTTTTTCATACATTATCTCATTATCGTTTCTTTTCCTAAACGAGACGTAACTTTAACGCTAGATCAACGAACGTATCATACAAGAAATATTTGTTGTTCGACTTACAAAGTTCTCCAGCTCGTAGTAATAATCATCTACAGGCTAAAATAGAGAAATGAAAATGATTGAAACAGCCTCTCATAGTTTAGTAGAACACATTCGTATGTACCAAAAGTGAAAAAAAATTATCGATGAAAAATAAATTTAGGAAAAAGGGAAGCGTTATAACAGATAACTAATATTCAGCTGATCATAAGATAAACAGCAGAGGTTCTTATGTATGTTAATCCTTTGAGCCCGAAACACGCACATGTGCGTTCTTATAAGTGAGTTTAAAAAACATCCATTTCATGAACAACGGTTCATTTTGGTCGCTTCTTATCCTGATTTTCGAATTCTACGTGGAAAATTATCCCCGATTATCCCCGTATTGGGTTCATGCACCAGCTTTGGGAAGCTGAAACTAGTGCTGAAAATATTATTAAAAAATGGCGTCCAAGAAAACGATGTTGGACCTCTCTTATGTTGTATGGCAACTGGTTTGTTTACATTTTTTCGGTTGATTAACTGGCGTTTAAATTAGTTTCATTGTTCTTCAAGAGCTTTGTTAAACTTTCGAATTCTGACCAACAAAGTGAAAATAAACAATATGGTCAATAGAGGCCATATCGAAAGTGAAAGTAAACAATACCACATGTTCCTCTTCATTTTCTTCTTCTTCTTCAAGCTCTTCATCTGAGTATTCATCTGGATTGCCCTCTCCTTCACTGTGTTCGTTTTGTTGTTCTCCTCTTTTTTCCGCTTGCTCTTTCTCAAACGTTCGCTGCGCTTTTTCTTCTTCTTCTTTCAACCGTGCAAGCTCAGCAGCGATCTCAGCGGCTGTAAAAGAAAGGAGAAAAACTTCGCTAGATTGAAACAATCAGATAATGAAGAAGCAGATGTTTTGTGTGGGTTTCATTTATGATATAGCAAAGGATATATGATAGGTTGTTATTGGTCTTTTGAAGACCAGCTTTTTCTGTGGTGTGTGTAATAAAACATGTGGCGTTCATGTTACCATAGCAACAAAACAAGAATTAAACAGTACATAGTGACAGGAGATGAAAAATGGTTAACCCTCTAAATAAATGATTAACAAACCACGTTTATCAAGGTCTTTAATCTCCAAAACACAACCACTTAAATACGTTTATAATATGTCGTGTATGTATATAATATTTAAAAAACCTTAAGTCATTCAGCATGTCATAACAAATAATAGTTGGGTCAATTGACTTACTTTGTTTGTTACTTTTCTCGGACACACTCGGAGGCTAAACATTACCGGAAACGGGACAAAAACATTCGAATTTCCGGATTAACGTTAACGTGCACTGGCATCACATATTTAAACTTATGCTTGGCGTTAACAGGACATGAGCTCCTATGTTCGGAATCCTGGCTCGAAGTAAACGGACAGGCGACTTACCTACATCTCTCTTGGGTTTATATTGACACTCTTGTTCAAAAGTATCAAATTTGACTTTTCTCGATTCAGCATATGTTAAAGCATCTTTCGTTGGTGAACTCTTCACAGGCACTAAAATAAAGAGTAAAAATAAATCAACGATTTATGCGATTAAAAAACTGGTAAAGGTTTCCCGGTCAACATAGAGAGAAATTTAAACATGGAAGTATTTGGACTGCTTTTGTCATGTAATATTTGGAAACTGTCTTTGTTTGCAATCCCGTTTTTGTAGGAAATGCCAGTCTCCAAAATTTTGCGTGGAGCACTTTTCGTATAAATTGGCTCAATATTTAATGAAAATGAAGCATCGTGAACGTTTATGGAAGAAAATTTCTACAGTGCATAGTGAAGTATCCAACGTACGTTTTAGACAATGTGAGTACTTACACTTAGGTTCAGGTGCTGGTTCCGGGGGTTCTTCTTTTAAATAGTTTTTATGTGAGATTTGCTTCAACTGTTTCTTTTTCACTAGTGTAAACGGATTCTTCCGGAAGTCGTTTGCCTGTTTCGCCCGGGTTTCCGGTGAACTCGCTCCGGCTTCTGCGTCAAGTTGATCTTCTGCGCCCATGGCGGAGGGCGGTTGTTCAGCGGTGGGACTACTTTGATTTATGTTATGAAGCGAGCCTCGTATCTTGGCGTCCAAAAGAAGTTGATTAGCCTGTGATCTTAACAGTTGTTTTCTGTCCTCTTGCTGAAGATAACACAGTGACTTGTGATTAGATATAACAGTTTTATCTCCGTGTATATAGAACACTTTACTTTCGTACTATAAATTAGGAACTACATCTATTGCACAGAGTGAACATTACACGTTTTAGAGACACTTTTATTGGTAATATACAAAAATCTGTGCAGATAAAATATAGATCAAATCTTGTAGCTCTTGCGCGACGCGGGATAATCAGCTTTAGGACATGGCTCCGTACATCTTTAAGACATCCGAAACATGCAGAACATGCATTCTTGTATTCAGAGGATTTTTCCAGTGGCGGCCTGGCGTATTTCTTCCGCTGGGGCAAAAATGGAAATTGAAATTGGCGCCCCCTCTGTTTTTTCCAATATGGCTCCCTTTTATTAATTAAACAACCAACCAAACGACTGTTCTCAGGCCTTCAACCATAGATTTTTCTCTGGGATGGGGTGAGAGCACTCAAAGCCACAGTCACCAGAAGGGCCACGACGATTGGCCTTGGGGGTGAGAGAAATTTATGTTTTAGGTATATCAATCACTTGAAATGCATTTTAACCAATACAAAAAAATTAACGCAATTGACCACCTGTTAGTTTAGAAGGCCACTAAGCTCTTTTTCCGCTCTAAAGCTGAATTTTCCTCAGGGAAAGGGCTAATAGGACGATTATTTTAATGTTGTCTGTAGCAGACCCTCCTGCGAATGGCAAAAACGAGGTGTCTACTTACGTTATCTTCGGTGAGAAAACTCTGGTACAAGGGACTTCAATGTGTGTTTTTTATAACCTAACCTAGGCTTTCCTATTGCATGGGTGCCAAAAAGGGGTGAAAAAAATTCAACTTTAGAGCGGAAAAAGAGCTTACTGGCCTTCTAAACTAACAGATGATATAATGCGCTAATGTTTTACTTAACGTTACTGAGTTTTGTATACGCAAGTGATGTTTATTCATAACAGAATGTATTTTTGCTTTTAGCACTGAAAGTATTTTTCTCACATGGACAATTTTGGCGCCCCTTAGATTACGGCGCTCTTTGATTTACAGCGCTACGCTGTGGCGCTTGCCCCACCTGGCCAGGCCACCACCGGATTGTTCATCCGTTTTTTCAAACATTAAAGTAAATTTTTCAAAAGAGGGTTTCAACAAGTTATCAAATGGTTACCATATTTAGTT
This sequence comes from Darlingtonia californica, assembly GCA_032270445.1. Classification (NCBI taxonomy): domain Eukaryota; kingdom Viridiplantae; phylum Streptophyta; class Magnoliopsida; order Ericales; family Sarraceniaceae; genus Darlingtonia; species Darlingtonia californica. Next base: position 19,457 of record JAUBWS010048522.1, on the reverse strand, counting down.
TCTGTTTTAAAACTTTTTCACGGTGTCTTTGAATTTCTGAGAATTTCTTTGCACGAGCATTCAAATCATCAGGAATTTCCAAAGCCTATAAATAAACACACACACAAAACTTTGTATTCCAGCTTCTTTAAATCAAGACAGACAACGATGAGGGAAAGTTGCATTTCAGATCGATTGTTTTCCCTTGTCCTTCTTTACTTGTACGTCAATATTACAGCAATTAAAAAATCAAAAAAAACAGTAAACAGGAAAGAGAAACGGGTCTAGCAACATTTCGTCAGTGTAATGAAGTTAAAAATGTTGTTAAACTGAACGTAGGTACTTAAAAGGTAGTATATTGAAGCTTCACAAACCCATAAAAGTAGAATATGGAATTCACATCTTCAACGTAACTACCTGTTTTACAAAAGTGCTATCAATGAGAGATCCATCTCATTTGAAACATCCGCAGGGTATATGACAAAATGATAGTAATCAGGAATTTACACTACCAAAGACTTCAATCCACGTGAATTGAAGACGGACAATAAAAATGGAAAAAAAACCGATGCATACCTTCTCTTCGGCCGCTTTCTTCCGCGCTTCCAATATAAGTTGTCGCGCACGTTCTTGGATCAAATCTTGTTTATTCTGAAAACAAAAAGTGATGGACAAAACCTCAATAACTGGGCCATGGATATAAAGGTTTAAATTCAATTTTAAGGTCACGTTAGACTTTTTATGAAGAAGTATTACGCAAGACATGAGCAAAGTTATAAGAAATTGAGATTTAGAAGTTCATGATTTTTTCTTTTGAAAAGTTGAAAATACCAACCACGATATTCTCTTCATCTAACACTTGATTTTGCTCCATATCTTTTTCTTCTTCGGGTGATTCCTCTTCCACGGGAATAATCGTTGAAGGTGCTTCCTTTTCTATAGGAGTACTCGTAACGGGAGGGGATTCCTCATTTTCGGTAATATTCGATTTTGAATCACTACTCAAGGAAACATTTATGTCTATTTGGTTTAAAGTTAATTCAGTAGTAATATCTGTCTTTTCACTGGTAATATTTGTTGAGGAATCAACTGGTTTTTCATCCTTTTCCCCTGATAATTGTTCAGTTAATGGTAATTTCCTACGCACTTTAGGTGTTGGCGTTTTTTCAACTTTTATAATATCTACTTTGTTTTCTTCTTCTATTTTATTAACAACAGAATCAACAGCGTCTTTTGAAAGTTCGTCAGTCGTCTGGTTACTTTCATCTGCAGAAATTTCTGTTTCTTTCACAACTTTTTCTTCCACCTTTAGAATACAAGATAAAAAACATGTTTAAACATTCAGAGTACGGAAGAGAGCGACATATCACTGACACAAACCACAGTGTGTCCCAAAAAACTCAACAGCCTTTAACAACATCTTAACAACATCCACAAAACAGCCTTTGGTTTGACGATACAATATTGAAATAATTATAGAGTAGAGAAAATTATCGATTTGGTCAGAGTAATAAAATGGAAGGTCGTAAAATATATCATTATTGATAATTATTTTCGTAATAATAAATTTGGCTGTTTTGAAGCTGTTGTCAAACGGTGTGAAGTTTTTTGGGACATATTGTATGCGCAGTATGTCAAGAAAAACATGCATATAACGGACTTAAACATATCATGCACTTCACGTAAAAAAGATAACCGGAAACACACGCATTACACAGACGTGCATACGGACAAAGACATGCAATTTTCATACAAAAACGTAATTAATGACTGCTAAATTGAAAAAGACAAGCCTAGCCTGACTAAGGCAAATTCTTGAACCTATAATCACCAATTTCACTATTGATATCGTAAATTTTGAATGAAATGTGGTACATACTTCTGGATCGTTCGTTTCAATATTATTGGCTTCAATAATTGAGTTTAACATTTCATCCTCGTCAAAACTACCCGCACTAGAACCCCGCGTAAGTTTAGGGGGAGGCGAGGCCTTTTGTACAGGTTTTTTCTCAATTGTATTCATACTTTCTTCGATACGTTTTAGTTCATTTTGGCGTTCATCTTCGCGTAGTTGGTTTAGTATGGCGGTTATTTCATGAGCGTCTGTTATACTGTCGATTTCTCCCGCCGCATTTTGCTCGCTCGTTTTCTTTTTCCGGAAACTTTTCCGTAGGCTTTTCTTCTTTTCCGGTTTTGGTTTGTTATTTAACATATCATCCTCTGTTCCGGTCATGAAATTATACTGTGACATTAAAATGTTTATGCTGTTTTTTGGTGTATTTTCGAAGTAATGTTTGATTTGATGTAAATAGGTCATGACTGTTAGTTTGTCCGGTGTGGCAACATGTACCATATCATTCGGATCAAGGATCTTTGAAACACCAAGATATTCAAATCCATCGAAAGCCTAAAGGTAACAGAAAATAGGTACAAGTCAGAATAATTGTACTATTTCTTTACATGAAATATCCCTGGTTCGAAAAATTCAATAACTCGATTAAGGGGACATGTTCGTTTATAATTTCAAATTTTTAACCCCTCCCCCTCCCTCCTCTTGTTCACTGTGAAACAACAGAAATGACGTTATAAAACAATGGTTGTTCGTTTTTAGACCTTGCCCCTCCCCCTCCTTGAACGAAAGTACTTTTGAATGGCCCCTAACGAAAAAGTCAACGAGAAGCATACTTTTTAGACACTAAATTTCTACAATTCAAATAGTTCCATAATTCGACTACGAACTAAGTCACCATGAAACAGTCTTTGAAAAAAGCAACTTTCTATAAACTGAAAACACCATAACGTGACGAATACGTGAAAGAGACTTTCTATAAGTAAAATTTCAAACTTCAAACCTTATCACGTGAAAGTCAAAATCAGAGAAAGCCAACTGTGCATATAAATTGCGAAATAATTCTACTTCAAGCAGATCAGTCAACGCAAAACGTAAAAGGACGGTCACATAAAAAATAGAGACTATTATTAATATAATTGGTGTTAAAAATAAGAAGTCTAAACAACTGTATCAACAAAAATGACATTTATATGAATGACGAATCAAAGAGAGATTTGGCGAGACATAAATCATGACATCACCATACTATCTTTGTGAATGAAACAAGGTAAAATGAAGAGAATTTACTATTTTAGGGTTATATGTCTGCAGATAAAACTCATAAAAAGATAATAATAGCGGAGAGGATTATAGTGGGAAATGAATAATTAGCGATTCATTTGGCTTATCAAAAATTTTCCATTTAACGTCACGTCAAGTTCAAAATTGACGCACTTCCAGATCCGGCTTTTTTTTCAAAGTTAAGGCAAGAAATTTTTGAAAAATCTTGGCTATTTTTGCTAATGAAAAAGCAAATTGAGAGAGAGGTTTCTGTGATATGCGTAATAAATAGTTTCCAAGTCAAAAAAAACGACATTATTAAAGACCCATCAAAATGCTTTCCTTGCTTTCGGCGGACTTTATATAAATAAAATCAATCCAAAATGTTTTTAGACAAGGTAATATGTCAACTCTTCGGCAATTACATTATTACAATTTAAATACTCAAGTTATTATAAGGACTGCCTTTATCGATGATTATCGTATCATTTTTAATTTTCGGGTATATATAAAGCCTTGCTAAGGACATAATAGCTTCCACAGTCGTGAAACTTGGGAAAATCAAGGTTAAATTTATAAAAAAATCTCTGAGAAAGAAAACAATACGACAGTATACTACAAAAATCAGATGAACTGTATGTTATTAATACAATTAACAATTACAACGTCAAACCTGTCATGATATGATCTATATTTATCTAGAGTAAATTCATAATAAAACGTAAAATGAATGGCATGCAGACAATTGAATTTTGAACTTTCCTCTTCTCAAATTTTGATAAATCTAACCGACAGAAACCAAAAACGTGAAACAATTTAATGAATATATC
>JAUBWS010048511.1:0-10287 GCA_032270445.1 Darlingtonia californica | reverse complement strand
GTGCTATCTGCGAATGGAATGTAAGAGGTGCTATGAAATTCCAAAGGTAATCAAGACTAATAGATGCCGATTTCACTAATTTTGCCTGCAATATCCATGGCCTGAAACACATTTCAGTGTCAGTATAGTCTTACTAAAGTAAAGTCATTAGCTATATTGAAAGAAAAGATTAAAGGAAAGAGAAACCTTGAGGGAGCTACATATTTTATATCAGATTTTAAATAGAGCCCACGATTAGATATAAACATTGTGATATGTTGCAATAAAAACAATCTGTAGATAAGAAAACACTTGAGAGACAAGACGATTTTATATTCACCTTCAGCAGGAGTTTCTGTTTCTTCGATATCATCTTCATCGTCAGCGTTGACTTGAGAATCTTCAAATTCAAAATCTGGACCAATCTTCTTGCGTGTTTTGTGAAGAATGAGTTCTTGCAATCTATCTTTGAATGAAATATGCAGTACACCAAACTTCCTAGCAAGAAGACGACCATGTAATGTCTTTCCTGATCCTTTGGCTCCAAGTAAAAGAAGTCGTATTGGAGGAACCTAATAGAAACGGAAAGTATCGATTAAGATCCGATATAATTGTGATACAAACTTATTTTTCATGGTACTTGTACTTTTATTAATTAGTAAGCCACATGATTTAGCATAACCTTGTAGGGACGAGGAAGGCTATCTCACCTAGTCAGAATTTTTCACATTTTATACTCTCTTATATTTTATTCGATTTATCGTACTTTCATCTGTGCATCTCGCTTCTCTCGTATACAACAACTCTAAATGCATCGCCCTTTTAAGCTTGTGATCTTTTAAACAATGTTTTACTTTTCTTTAACATGAAGCCCGTTTAAAACCATAGAATGAGTCTTCACGTAGGATCGGGATTTATGTTTCCCAGGATAGCCTTTTCAGTTCTTTAGAACTGTCATCGATGAGGATCTTACTCTCTTGAAAACAGTTTTCCCTAGGGAATCAACAGTGAATGGTAATTTTCACTAGCCTCGTGAAGAAGTCAAACTCGGGACTCTCTATGTCCTAAGCTGCTTCATCACTCAGCCACAACTCAACTATCGGTCATACTTGTAGTGGTTGGTTCTGCGGCAGATACATCTCTGGGTTATCCAAGAACTTCTCATGAGCTTCTGCTGACGACAGAAAATACACTTTCTCTCTGTATTTCACTGCCATATCTGGCTGACCAGGCCAAAGTACTTGTTGTTCTTTTAACATGACAGGGCAATAATGTGTAGTTTCTCCAAATGGTTTCTTCCGGTTAGGATCTTCAATATCATCTGCTTCCTCAACAAGATCATCTTCTGCTGCGAAATCTTCTTCTTCTTCATCTTGATCCATACCAGTATAATCCCAACCAATATATTTGAAGGCGGCTATGGAATCAAGTGTTTATTTAGTATATCCCACTTCATTTTACGACAAACTTTGTCTTAAAAACGAACTCCCAAATGCATTATTGCAATGCTCTTTATATTTTATTTCGGTAAAAGTCACAATAAATTAATCTGATTGGAAACAAGGCGGAACATGCTAAAAGTATTCTTGAGAAAGGTGTATAAAAAAATGAATCACAAAGAAAGCCTAAAATCTTAAAACGACGATATATTTGAAGTGTTTCACACTAAGCAGATAATTGCATATTTTGCAGCTTTCTTTTAAACCCGGAGACTTTCAAATTCAAAAGCAGACACTCTTAAAAATCAACACAACACGCTATAAAAATCCAAAGGCATTTAATCCTTTTATCATATCTTTGAAATTGTCGTACTACATTTTCTGATGCTCAACACATTTCTACCTTCTTTAAAATAGTATATAACGAGCCGTCTTCTTAATTTTAGTAAGTACAGTAAGTAAAAAGTAAGTAGGTCGGAGAGGCCTAGTGTCGGTATCAGCCGTACAACGAGGGAGTCCATCTCCTTTTCGATTGCACTAGACCAGGGAGATATATTGCTAAGGTTGAGCGCCACACCTACCATCAGCTTCCAGTAACTTACCACACAGATTAGAGTACCTTCACTGCGCTACCCATGCGTTGAGTGGACGAGAGTTGGGCTCGAACCAGGAAACTTTCGATTGCTAGATGAGCGCTCTACCGACTAAGCTATCCGACCCTAAAATTCATCTTAACATGGATAGATTCAAAAGGGATATTGTCTGATAATGAGATATTTTTAAATCTAGCTCCCTAAATATGTGAAAATTATTACCTTCAATTTTTTGAGTAGCTATAGTAAAAGCTTCGTTCTCGTCATATTTGCAAAAGACTAAGACTGGTTCTAAATTGTTTGCGTTTCTCATGGTTGATTGTAGTGGTACCCAATTACGATCGAATTCCACAAGAGATTTTTCATATTCTTGCTTTTTCAATGCATCTTCTTCACTGATTGTATCTAACGATTCATCTGTTGAACAACAGGAAGAAAAAAGAAGTCAGCTTATTGTTTGAAACATGTAGAATCTTTAAGGTGCAAACTAAATTTCATTCAAATAAATCAAGGATGTAAATAAATCAGTAGTCAAGGCAACCCATCCCTTTCATAGGCCAGGCTAGGAATTTCTAAAATTGAATTTTTTCCATTGCATTTAACATGTCTTTTTTAGCCCATTTCTCCCAAAGCGGTGGTTTTAGGAGCAATAACTTTATCGGTTGTGGACCAGTTGGTAAGAGCTCCGTGATTACCAGGAGTCATGGTTAAGGGTCGTACAAAAGAATATGTTCAAAAATAATGAAGTTCTTGAAAAAGGTTCCTTTGAGTAGCAAAAGGTTTCAAAGGTCAACACGGTTAAAACCAATAAACCATGCAGAGTCAGATTCCAAACATACCCTCGCAAATGATGAATACTACTGATATATATATAACATATTCACCATTTCGAACGAGCTTGTTCCATCTTGATATTAGCACTTGGTTTTCATTGGTTTCCTCACGAAATATAATGACGTCATCAGGAACAATGCCACGATCAACCATGACGTTAAATTCTTCTTTGTTATGTGGAAATCCGTCAAGTACCCAACCACCAGAACTATAAAAATATAAGCACACTCAACTGTGAGAAGATTTAAAGTTAAAGATAGCTGTGCCTATGCGCTTTCTTTCATCTTCTACAATATGAACTTTAGGTAATAGACCCAAATGAGTTAAGTTGTGCATGAAAATACACACAAATACACAAGGGCTAAACAAAGAATTAGTACAAAATGTCAATATTTTGACTTCCTATAAGTTGTATGACAGGTGTTTATGTTACCCCAATACCTTGGTCCTTTATCAGTTCCTTTGTAAATTTCTTCAAAAACATGTTCCAATAAACTAACATAATCATCTGTACTCAATTTAAATTCATCTGGTGTTTCCAATTCAGTGGATAACATTTCTTGTACCTATGAGCAAAAGTTATAACACAATAAAACTGGTCCAATATCGAAGAATCAATGAACTTAATTTAAACATTTCAGGTTGTATCAAATATATGAAAGTTCCCTTTTCTTAAAACTGAAATGAAGAACAACATGAACTTCATTTAGATAGAAATGCATTTAATTACATAATGAAAAGGTTATATCAAAAGGTAATGTTTCATTTCTAGGCTTAAGGACAAGATTACAGAAAGAGACACAAGACAGCACAAGAAATCATTTCTCGTGACTACACTTGCTTTTTCTCTCCTAGACTTTTTAGTCTCCAAACTCCCTAGTTCATGTGCCTGACCATGGTTTTTGCTTAGACAGCTTTAAACATTTTACCTGATCGTTGTTTTCATCCACATCATCATCTTAAAGTAATAAAAACATATTAGAAATCTTGAAGAAATTTCTTAATAAAAACACTTATATCGCAAGCTAATGATATTTTGTGCATTCAAGAACTGAAAGAATACCTTATGCATTCATTCGCAAAAACCAGCACTTTGAAATTTCTTACATTATTACAAATTTTTTAATAGACACCTCTGCTCTTCTGATTGAAATTGAAATTTTATGACTAATGACTTAATACCTCCAGTATCGAGTTTCACTTTATCTACGATGGTTTTCAAAAGTTCCTGTCGCTTTTCCTCCAAATGTTTCGCTTTCAACTCATCCATTTTCAATTTTGCTAAATCATCAACATTGATCGCCTAAATATAAGGAAGATAATAATACCTTATCACACAAATTGTCGGACAAAAGTGACGAAATTTTGACCGACGAAAAAGTTCGTCTTCCCAAACTTTTTATTGTTTTAAAACATTATACGCAATATGATTCGTGTGATTTTTGAAAAACGATGTTTTTGAAAAATTGAATTTTTGTCACTTGACGGAGTCCGACGACTAATTCGCCCGAAAAGATATCTCCTTTCGCATTTCCATTGTCATTTCAGACAAAACGGTTTTTAATAGCTTTCTTTAAGCAAAAATTTCTTCTTGGAATTCAACAGAAAAATAGTTAATTCTGCTACTAGATATCCTGACAACAATTCCTTTGAAACAAGTTGTTCATGACCAGTCTGAACAGTAGGTAGGTAGTTAATACTGTATTATCGCGAAAGCTGCTTTGTGAGCAAAAGAAAATACCTTGCAATTATATTTGTTGGCCAATTTTTTGCATAGTGTCGTTTTACCACTATTACTTGGACCAAGTACCAAAAGTTTGCATGGAGGTGCTGGCTGTGGGGGTTTCAAAAATTTCCTCGGATTCTCAGCAAATTCTTCCAGAGCTTCTGCTGATGAGAACAAGAACATCTTATCCATAAAGCTAAAACCAAAAAAAAAAAAACAGTTACGGATATAACTCCAAGCTCCGATTTAGATTTATTGAAAAAATCTAAACTTCTTTCCACAAATCATTGCTAAATTGATAAATTGATATTGTTAGATAATGTAAATATTTGGCTGAAAACACTTAAAAGAAAGCGGTACAGAGTAACAGGTTTAGGAGCATCTGATACAAGGCGTCCGTCATGTCACAGAGTTTTGTCGGACTAGGAGCGAAACATAACCTGCAATTATGAAAAACCTTGAGTTGAGATTGACCTTCACACAGACTGGCCCTTTAGCAGATCGATAAACAAAGGAAACCTACCTCACACTGAACTCTGGTTTTCCCATCACATTTGAACCATAATACAATGATACTGGGCATAACTGACCCCATCGACTTCTTCTCCATCGAAAACCTGGTGCAATCATTTCTGACGCAGCTAAACTTCGAAGCATATCTTCTGCATCAGTATCCTCTGTTATCTCTTCTTGGTCTTCACTACCTTGCAAACGGACAGGCGTAACAACCTTTTGCAACAGTATAGCATCCAATCTTGACCTCAAATGCTGGAAAATAATTTCATCAGTTTATGATTTGTTTTCGAGCTTATGATAATACACCACAAATTGTCCCCCTAGCCATTTTTAAATGATGACGTCATCATAATTTTTTGCATTCAGCATGATTCTTTTAATGAATTTTGATGAATTGAACAACCTGTGAAAGTTTCAAGTTAATATAATTCCCTCCCCCCCCCCCCCCTTATTCAAAAAACGTGTACTTAAAAGGTTACCTGAAAAACAGTTTTTGCCGGTAATGTAGCATCGACTTCAATAACTTTCTGTTGGTCTTGTGCGCCAATGTAATCCTATAAATAGGAAATTTATAAGGTCAAAAATAAAAACATATCCAAACAGTTAACCTTTTAGAAAGTTTCCTACACTTACATTTATAATAATTTCACATCTATTTCCCAAAAAGAAAACGACGAACACTTACTTCGATTTTTGGTAACACGTAATTTCGATAATCGCCAACATTTGATACAATACTTTCTTTGAACTCTTCATTCCGAACAACAAGTCGATCAATCAGATGCTGTTTTGAACTTCCTGTATCTGGTGTCGGTTCATCAAATACATCCTAATGTAAAAGTCCATGATGATTTTAAGCAGATTCATCACAATTACTAATGAGATTTTATCAATCAAATCAATAGCGTGATTGCAGAAATAAAGTTTTTGTCCTCAGTTGAAAGTATCAAAGCAAACCTGGAGCAAAAATACTTTTTGGTAGAATTAATTGAATGAATTTTTCTTCCCAAAATTGCGGAAGAATCAATAAGAATCTTGAAAGTCTCACCCTGGCAGCAGTGATTTCTTTTAAGAACTTAAAAAGGACTTGAAGGACTCTTAAGGAGTTGTCATAATATTCGAATGTAAAATTAAAATAAAATTACATCTTCATCATATTCTGCATATTCATATCCCTGTGCTTCTTCTTCCTCTTCCACACCACTTTCATCCTCTTCTTCCATAATCTCGTCTAAATCTTCAATTAGTGGAAGTTTTGGAACAATTTTCTCATCGTCAATATCGTAAAACTCTTGATCAAACAACTTGTTTGTGATGGGGTCAAATTTTCGACCTGATAAACGGCTACAAACGTCAACATCACGGATCTGTTGAAAAAATGCAAAAAGAAAGTATGCTTCAATTATAGAATGTGGAAAATGATTTCAAGTTCAAAATCATGAAATGACTTTTTTGTATTGAACTAAATGGCAAATGATTCTTCTTCGCTTGAAATTATGTACACAGCATCAGTAAATTAACAGTATACAGGGAGGGGGGGAGTTACAAAATATCATACCTTTAAATTAATAATATAATCAGGTTTAAGTGTAATTTGTTGTAAAAATTTCATATGGTTGATAATGCTGTTGGAATCAATTTGTGTGAGCGGGAAACCATCCAAAACATAACCTGAGTAACATAAAATAATACTAGGTAGAGTATTTTAAAATACATTTTATTATCAGCCTTTGTTCCTCATAATTTATCAAGTGCGTAGAAATGGGAAAAGCCCAATAACTATGAATTCAGATCTAAAGCCATTAATTATGTGGTAATCTCAACACTTGCCATCTAAATGGTGATAGAAGCAATGTCTAAAAAGAAGTCTTTTTCATATACAACTTTCAAGAAACAATTTGGAAATACCATGATGCTGAACCTCTTCGCAATATAATGTCTCCTCTAAAATCTTAAGAATTAAATCATCTGAGATGGATTCTCCCCTCAACAAAATCTCTTGGGCCTAAAACAATGTAAAGAAATGTTATGAAGTATGAAGTTTCTGCCTTGTAACAACATTAATGAATGAAATATCATTTATAAGTCAGAAGTCTCTGTATTTGAATTAGTGCTTCAATTTCGAACAACTTTTTCAACTATTTCTTAACTAATTCTTTTAAACCTTGAATTGAACTTGATGTACCTGTACCCCTAATTGACCTTTCCCTTGTTAGAGAAAGTAATATTGCAGCAGGTAAATCTTAATTTTGTATAATATGTAGTGACGGAACAAGCCTGGAAAGAGAGATAAAAGGCATCAATGTCATTATGCTTTATTTCGATGCTAAGAAAATGACATTTTCATGACAATTCATCTCTTCTCTGGGTTTGTGCGGCATACTTCTGGATCTGCTACTCAATAATATTTACTATATCATAACCTGCAGTCCGAGTTCAGTTTCATGATCAATGGCTCTTTCAATAGCTGTTGGTACTAAAATTATAAATCGAATTGAATGCAGTTATTTTTGCTAAGGAGAAGCCCATGAATACCAGATTTATAAGAGTTCTAAAATTTTTACTTAGTGGTTTCTTTGCCTAGTTAATTAATTATCGACAGCATAAAAACTTGATTTGTTAAAGTATAACTCTTTTCAACAATTTCAGCCAACATATGTTGGTTGATAAAATGTAGATACACCTAGGTTTTACTAGGGTATGGTAACTTTCTTCATAATGGGATAACTGTGGGAGGGTTCAAAGAAGCCAAATTTTTGAAGCAAAACATCACTAACCTGAAATGTAAATACATTTCCAGTGTTTTGAAAAGTATTTTGCTAAAGTTGTTTTGCCACTTCCCTAAAACAAGAAATTTACTTATTAATACACAAAAACAAAAAATTAGCTGCAAAAGAATTTCTTCAAAGTATTCCATTTTAAAAACGTCTAAGAATGTTATGTGTTGATGGATCGTTTATACTTACAGGTTTTCCAAAGATAACAAAACAAGTTGGTTTTGAGAGCAGATACCTTCTTTCTGCCTAAAAGTTAACATATATAAAAATATCTATGATCATTCACATCAAAAGTATTTCCTACAATAGCCTCTGTGTTTTCACAAAACTAAGATGATGTTGAAAAGATCAACAAAAAGCACATTAAGGGCTAACTAATTGTTATAACCACTACCCTTAGTTATACACTACCTTAACCACACAGCCATTGCTGACCCTTGTTAAAAAATCATGTCAAGTACAACAAATAGTGTTCATGACAATCATAACTTACCTCATCCTCACTAAATGGATCATCTTTATATTTTGTCATATTCTATCTATAGTATACTTTAATGGCTCAAAGAGTCATTTTAGATATTTTTTTTATCTAAAAAACAATTTTGCATATAACAATTATATTGGTGTCAATAAACCAAAGAAAACAAACAGTATTTGTTTCTGAGAGTGCTCATGTTTGAAGCGTAATCTACCCATAAAATGTGCACAGACGTAATATAAGTAGGTTTTAAAAAATCTAATTAACTAAACCACCTACTACCTTATTTAGTTAGGGTACTGAAATGCAATTGAATCAAAGTTTATCAGACCCTGTTATCTGTATCTACTGACAGTAAACTTCTTCCAAACATTACTTAACAATCAGGAGCATAAATAAAATATAAGGATGAAAGAAAGGTCATTGTACATATGGTCATTGTAAATATGCCAGCCTTCAAAACATCTTGCATCTTCAACAATGAAAAAGCACAGTGTAGTATTTTTAAATTGTTTTTGACACATTCAGAATAAAAAACTGGGTAAATTTGAAGCTTAATTCAAGAACATTTTGTAAATCAGCATGTTCAAATCAGAAATTCAAATTCATTAAAACAATCAACATGCAAGTAAATCACTCCTATATAATGATGGTTTGCCATAGATGAAAAAATGAGGAATCAATTGGATGTCACAATGGGAGCAACCAATTCTGAAAAAGGCATGCGCCAGACTGTATTTGCTTTATATCATTTCCAACTCCTATAGGAAAGAGAATATTGGTCTTTACAGTTTGTTCACTAATTTTAATGCTTTTGAGGTGGGTGGGTCCGCACATTTTTTGTAACTTTTCATGATGATAAAATTCAGTGTATGACCCTTCTATAATCTCACTTAATACCACTTATCCCCAATGTAATAGCTTAAAAAATGGTCATTCTAATCATTTTGACTCCAAAAAAATGAAAAGACACAGCACAAAACCATTATTTTCTTGGACTGACACATTTTTGAGAGATTTTATTAAGGGAAATTTATAGTAAAAACTAATGGTTAGAAACAGGCCTGGTTAAAAACAGATCAAGGAATTAAAGATACGCACTCTACCACCTACTTAAAAATATTAATGGTTTTTAGTCAAACTTGACAATTTGTCCTGTACACAACACATCTTCAAAAATGAAATTGAGATTTAGCAGGTATAATATAGTTTCATAATTTTTCATGATTTTTTTTGTATGCAGTTGCGTTCGTTTAAAAAATGACCTATCCCAAGCTGGACTTTAAATCAATATATGTGTGTCAACTTGACATGGATTCCACACTGGTTCACTACCTAACACCAGAGACATGCAACAACTAATTGAATAGATGCAAGCAAAACGTTCAGTTATTGTATACACAATGTCACTCCATTCAGTTTCATATTCCCAAGCCAAACTCCCAAGTGAATTGAGTGATGCTCTAGAGTAATTCTGTTTTTGCGCGCAGCATGGCCACTCATGAGAGAAACAGTTATACCATAACCTAAAGTGTTAGAATTTGAATGCCTTGGGATGCAACCACTGAAAAAATTTAATTATTTTTTGCACATTTACAAGAGAATGTGAGATCTCTCTTCTTATTTACCATGCATAAATTTCAGATCCGCATTTACATTTTCTATTAAGAAATGTAGATAACCATGTTTGATCTATGGATTTTTATAGCTTTCATAATGGCAGCTTGTAGCATGGGGGATATCACTTTCTTTATTTGGTTAAGGATAAGCAGATGTTAGAAAGAAATCTTAATTTCCTCAAATTGTATGGTTGGGAATGGTGAACTTAAATTCAGAAAAGCTTCCTTGTGTGAAGTGAAACATTCTGTGAAAATTTCATAATTCCCAGTCATGAATTTAAAAAGTTATATAGGTAACAAGCTTTTTTCCTTCTTCTTTTTTACAA
>JAUBWS010048489.1:0-18939 GCA_032270445.1 Darlingtonia californica | reverse complement strand
CCCTTCGGAATTCCGCATGTTCAATCAAAAGGTACCCCCTCGGAATTCCGACCTCCTCAACATGGGGGGTACGGATTGTTTCTGGAAAAGCCCATTGCAAATGCACTAACCTTCTTTAATTAGACCTTCATGGCGTGTGAGGAAGTCATCACCTAAATAAAATTATCGTTTTTCGATTATAAACAACACAACACAACACAACACAACACAACACACATTTTTTTTAATTGTACATAACCTTTTTTTGAAAGATAAATTATAAGGATGAATATAAGTTGAAATGTAGGCCCCATATGGTCACCATAAAAAATGCGATCGGTTCGATTCCTTATTGTGTTGCAACACATTCATTACGAGTTAGTATTATGTCGTACGTTTAATCGGCTAAACCTTTTTGTCTTTTTTTCAAGGTATTATTATGATGTTTTCTAGCTGGATTTAGATGCTAAAATTTTAAAATTTGATTCCCAGAAGTATACTTTTCACTAATCATAGGACAAAAGCAATAATCTTATCTGTCAAATTCTCACCCAGTGGTGTTTTCTATATAAAATTGTATTGGAAGTCTGAAGATGAGATTGGTATAACTTACTATCAGGTCTCGTGTGTTCATGCAAAAATCCCAGTGTATGCATAATTTGATGGATAACACTCCCCTTATGTCTACATGTAACACCAATGTTTATTTCTTGGCTGCCTTTCTTCCGTCCAAGATATGACCAGCATCTAAAGTCCAAAGAGATAATGATTTTATTTTATAATGCTCAAATGACTATAAATGGCATGGTCTCCTACCAGTGGTGGATTTATCCTGGCCATTTAGGTAATTGCCCAAAGTCTTACAAACTAGAAAGTAGTTGAGTAATTTTGTTGTGAATATTCAAGTTTGCTTACCCCATTCCATTTACTTCAGTAAAGGAAACAAAATCTTCTTGGTCTTTTGATTTTGGTTCAAATCTTACACATGTGTTCTCTCTTAAATCTGCTATTGCCTCATTGATTGCTGTTATACCATTAGAGTCAAATGTATCAGGGATGGAATATGGTACTATCACTTTAATCTTATCATTTTCGTCTGTAGTAGGCCATTTCAGTTCTTTTGCTAATTCAGATTTTTTATCCTTAGTCCATCTTTCTGGTGACTTTTCTCTGATCTTCTTAACAATGTCAGAAACGTGGATATCTCCTTCAACAAAGTTATCTGCTTCTGAATCTTGAGCTTTGCTTTCTGCCTTGTTTGCCAATTTAAGTGCTGCATCATCACCAGGGTTGGTTGTTCCTGTATCTGCTGGTTTTAATGAATAAGCAGAATATTGTATATAACAGCCCAGAGTTAAACCATTACAGGTCGCTTTACCAGGCAGTGTATTAGGGTAAAATGGTTCATGTGTTTAAATTTGCTATGGAAAAGAACGTAGTTCCATTTTCCCCCTTGAACATATGCTTCTTCTAGAAATACATGGTCAAAAGCGACAAAAACTACTAAAAGCTGTTTCTTTAAACATTTAGTTCCATTATTATTATTATTGTTATCATTATTATTATTATTTCAATCTTTATAGAGGATATATACATTTCAGTTGATTAAATATTGTAAAAAATACACAATCACTGCTGTCAATATGTGTCCTCTTTATGTATGAAATTATCGACATACAAAATTACATAAAAATTGAAGAAGAAAAAGAAGAAGAAGCTGGATTTCTACACGTTATATTAAACAAATGCCCGTATATGTATATTGATATAACGTATATGCATTCACCTTATAATGTTTAGGGTCGGATAGCTCAGTCGGTAGAGCGCTCACCTCAACCCGACCCTCGTCCACTCAACGCATGAGTGGCACAGAGAAGGTAAACTGATCTGTGCGGTAAGTTACTGGGAGCTGATGGCAGGCTTGGCGCTCCGCCTCAGCAATATATCACCCAGGTATAGCGCAATCGAAAAGGGGATAGACTCCCTCGTTGTACGGCTTAAACCGATTCTAGGCCTCTCCGACCTACTCACTTATTTATAATGTTGTTGAACGTAGAAATAAGCTTTTATTCAAAGCAAACTTAGCACAGATTAACTAACCTCGACGTGCTGCAGGAGGATCTGGATCCCGTTTGATTGCAGTTTGAATTGCAACTTTTTGGGATTGAGGCTTTTTGTGATGATGATGACGATGGTGATGATGATTCGATAATATTACTTCCCCAATGAAAACAATAAGAAGTGTAAAAACAACAAATCGTGGATTATTCATCTTAACTCTACAACTAATTCCTCAAATTAGTCTCAGGAATCTTGAAAGATACCGAATTCACAAAATAAGAAAAATTTGAAAACGCAATCTTTGTTTTCTAGTCTGCTCACAAACACTATAACTAAAAACTTAAAGTTTAAAACAAACAAGTGGTGTCAAAAATTTTGCTTGAGTTTTGAAGCCTCTAGATGTCTATCAATCAATATAAGTTTGGTGCTATGAACGATGAATAGTAAACACAAGTGCAAATGAAAATATGTTACAGTGAAGTGGAGATTCCACTGTATTATCTACTTGCAATTGACGCAAAATCTAACCAAGAGGGGTGAAAATTGATGTTTAAAGTTTCTAAAGTTCAATCTTTTTAACTTACTCCAGTAGGTTTTAGTTTGGAAACCAAGTCCATTTTTGAATCTCATTAATAAAAAAGGCACATCATTATTTCAAGGACCGGTTTTCCGTCAGAAACAGATCAAATGATATCATAACAAACAAAGGTGTAATGGCAACATATAAAGAGCGAAAAAATTTCAGTTTTCGTGACTCATTTTTTAAAAGTTATATGTAATATTGTCATAAGAAGAACATTGACACAATTGAAATTTGAATAAAAAAATAGCAAGAAAAATCCTTCACTTTATTTACCAGCCCTTTTTTTTCAATCACCAAGCTTTTAGTCTGTACCATAGCACCATATAAGGCTTTATTTTACACCACTCTAAAATTAGGGTGAACAAAATTGATTGATTTTTTAATTTTCATGAAGAAATACCCTTAGAATCAGTCTGTAACAAAAGTTTTGTGACGAGAGCTCCATTTACAAATTGCAATCAAATTCAAAACAAAGGACAAGTAACGCTTGTTGCGGTTATCTAGATTTCCATTCCTCTCTACATCCTTTAAGCTCATCATAACAACGTCCGCATATCGAAAATTAACGCCATATGTAGGTCCTGTGTATTCACCGAATGTATTCATCTTTAATGAAGGTACAGAGATTTTATATAATACTGCCTGTATAATCATTTAGCTTAACTACGCAATGGAATCTTTAACAACCCTCAAATATCGACACCACAACTAAACTTTCAGGGATGTGCAGAATACGAGGTGCGCACTAGATTTACCTTTCCGTTTACATATTCTGTTGAACGTAAACATAAAAGAAAGGAACAAATCTTAATTATTAGAATTCCCAGATCTTTTTACAGATATGTCACAACCAGCTATGCTATGAATTTTTAAGACTAATGCATTAAAGGAACTACAGCATCAGGAAAAAGGTTCCATTCAGGAAGAAAGTTCACTCTGAGATTGTTAATTATTTGCGTCTTATTATCAAATGTACAAGATATAGAGTTTCAAGATTTCCATTTAAAAATTTCTGACACTTTAGTGAGTAATCTGTGTAGATTTATGATAAACTTGCAAATTTATTTAGCTACTAGCTGTCAAACAAAATACGCCTCTCATTTAAGTAGGTAGTGCATTGCAATATGAAATATTCAGTGGTTAATCAATGTCAAGAAGAAGTTCAGCACATAAACTACAGAGAATTAAATTCACCAGGAAACATCGTTCCATAAGAGGAAAATCTTTTATCAAAAAGACTAAGCAATCTATCAATCCAGGACTCAACCGACATAGCTCTTAATATGGATAAAGACAACCCAGCGGGAATAATCAACACAGACACTGATGTACCAAATGATGACACAGTGGATTTGATGGTAATGACACAAGACATCATAGACATCATTGACGAGAGCCCAATCCATGATTTGCAGTTAGAGGAAGTCAACATCAATCAATACACAAAAAAGAGTTTAGAGTCAAATCTAAAAAGCAGATCTCTGAGAAACTTGCAATGTCAATAAACCTGTTGGTGAAGAACTTTATCAAAACAGCCAATGACATCAAGGCCAATTCAAAACTTCAGAAGGAAGATCTTAAGACCAAAGAAGCTGTTCACGAAGAACGAAGAGTTGCTTTTCTGCTGGATTGCAACAGCAGAAAAATTGAAGACTTGGAAATAGTCTTTGGGGTAACCCGAAGATTAACCTCAAACAATCTACTAAAATGGCGAAATGAATTATCGTCATTGAACAATACTGAGAACCTAGCAGACAATTACAAGGAATGTCTTGCAGCGACAATAACCAATGCTGATATCCTGTACAACATCAGAAACAAGCGGGAATCGGACAAACATGCATAATTCCAGAAGTCGAAGCTGAACATGAAGTTTTTCCGGCAACGACACAACAACAGATTTTTACACATTTCGTCACAACTTCAGAAGTCACCCGAAGCTATCTGTTGGTTGGTTTTGTTGCATTCAATTGGCTTGTGTAAAATTGCAGAAATGTCAATTCTTCTGCATAATTTTCACTCGCATTTAATTCCTCCACTGCTTTGCAGCCGCCTAACATACGCATCTCAAAATTGGAGCTTAAGCGCACTGCAATACAATCGTCTTGATGCTACCTATCGATCATTCGTAAGACATATGATCCACAATGGTTTCAAGAGATTGATAGAGAATCAAATGATTATCGTCTGGTTATATCAAAAGTAGAACTCCATAATATTTGTGGTACATATGATGGTAGTGACTTCATAAAAAAAAACAACGACAGAATTACGCGTCACACGTTGTTTGTATGTTTAATTAATGTTTAATAATGATGTCTACTCCAAAAGAAAACGACCCGCAAAAACATTACTGGAACAAGTCACCAGTAACTCTGATATTGCAATTGATAAATTTTATTCTTAATTTATTAATAGGAAGTAGGAGAAGGGAAGATTGCAATGGAATGTCTCGTTACGGCATGACCAATGTACATTCACTGCAATGGGAGGTTCCATGGCCAATTCAGCCTAAATATTGGGACTTTTTATTATTATTACTATTATTCCAAATTTGCACCGCGAGTGTAAGAGTATTGCAAGATGTGCAAGATGTATCTACCAAGATGGCTGTAAATATGTGATAAACTTTGGTACGGGAATGGCAGTCCCTGGCGTACCTAGTGCAAGAGTTATTAGACCAAGATATGAAATTCTGCTGATCGTCAATATACCGACCCAACTTCAAATAGCTATAACATAACTTCTATAACAAAAAGACCTTTCTTATGTTTTATGATCTTTTCGGCATGTACAGAAAATGTTCTATCGATTGGTATACTCGTATGCGAGTCGTTAAATTTTTATTGAAAAAAAGGTGCAATTTTCGTGGTTTTTGAAGCATCTCTGTAGTTAGGGTGTTAACCAACAAAAATGAAATGTTAAAAAATGTTATAATCGGTGTAGGTAGGTGTCTGATTTTCCAAAAATATGCTGAATTCCCAGACTTTTGAGAAATAAACACATCTTTCGAGTGTATCAGCCTAAATATTCACAAAAAATTCCCAACAAAACATTAAGTGTCAATCAAGTTGTCAATACAAAAGCCATCTTTAAACAATCCATGTTTAATTTCTCCCATGGGCAACACGAATGTTTTATTTATTAAAATCTGAGCAGTCTAGGGAAAAATAATTAATATTGTTGTTTTCGTAATACCAACAATCTTGGAACATAAGGAAACCTTTGTTAATACGGCTCCTCATAAACTTTAAAACAAAAAAAAGGCAGCCGCTATACTATATCCAGACCTTTTCAAATACGGTCTCGCTTGAAAAAAGGGTGTTATATTCAAATTGTTTTTCTGCGCCCGTGTCTAGCTTAACCCTACCTGTACTGGGCTATTTTGACTTCGGCAGTACTGGGGGGGGGGGGGGGGTTATGATCTGTTTAAGATTTGCTGAATTTACAGTAAAATAGGTTACAGTTCTCACCTTGCGTTCAATAATTGGGCATGATTAGATCAATAATTAAGGTAAACACTTGAAATTTTAGGAATATCTTTCCAATAAGATTTCATTAAAAGTCAGAAAATTTCAAGTTCGTAGAATTTTTCGTTTTGGAGATATTTTTCCTTGAACAGGACCGCGGGCTTACTAGGCCCCCCTTCCAGTACAGGTAGGGTTAAGCATAACAGGCAAAAATTAAATGATGATTGATCACTGTTTACTCGACCAATTTCCAGATAAAAAAGTTCTGATAAATGCTAAATTGCTTCTTAAGTTTTAACGTAACTTGCAGTGATAAATGTGTAAGACAAATATACGGCAATTTTCCAATGGTCTTTCAACTATTTGAAGGTTACACCACAATGTAGTCTACGCTGTATGCAAGGCCCATTTAAAAGACCTTCATTGTGTTATCCACGTATGTGGCTATCATGTACAAAATCCATACTGAAAGGATTTGTTTATGTTATTATCGTCAAAGTTTGTCAAACTACGTAAAAGTCCCTCAAACAACGTAAAGTAAGGTAAGTGTACCTATTATCGACATGTTTACTTTACTATTGAATCTTTAGATGAATAAAAAAGCGAAAGTAAAGATTCAGGTATATTGTATCAGTTTTGTAAGTTTGAAAGAAAATCTGATTAATTGTTCATACAATATAGGTATCAAAAGACGCATCTTTCGAAAGCAGCCAACGGGGTAGTTTTACAAAATATCTGTTCGGAAGGCATGTTTTTCACTAAGGTCCTGTGGCTTTTCTAAGATTGACACTAAAAGCGTTGATACACGTCATACAGTTACAGCTGTTTAAGTTCTAGGTGACGGCTATTTTACGATAACACAATAGCCGTATTTAAGACAAATAAATCGTCCTAATTATCAATATACTCGACAGTATAAATGCGACGAAAAAAGACATTTCTTTTGTTAGACGAATTAATCGTCAAGACGAACTGTTCGTCTCAGTATATATGTATAAATACGGCTTACGTCTTATTTGCAGAAATTTTTGTGCGCATTTGATTTGTCGCAGGACGAAATCGACATTTTTTGCGTAGATTGAATTTAGCGCAGCAAGAATTAAATTTGACCCGGACTAAGTTTTGATCAAACCGACTTGTGACAAGTAATTCAGTCTATTTTTCACAAGATTTAGCCATTATTGGAGGACTTTCAAAGCATTTGCACCACTACCGGGTGTCCCAAAAAAATGTAGCCTTGTAAAAAAGTTCTGCAAAAGCACCGCAAATCTGTTTGGAATTTGAGAAATGCAATTCATTCTGTAGATGTAGCCTTTTGTAAAAAATGTAACGATCAGACTTCATCAAATCACTAATAAAATTTTTACGAGCGGGCTACAGACACACTGTAGTTACTCTTTAATCCTAAACACCTTGGGATCAGAGTTGCGTTTCTTCAAATTCTGATGGATCTTTAAAAAGTGACTGTTTTTGGTGTTTTCCGGGAATAAATAGACTGATTTCGTACCGAACGTTATAATGCGTTATAAAGTTTTCTCCGCACTAAAATTTATCCTAATTAGGTATGATAAAAACAAGATTTTTATCCGAGTTTTGCTTCTTATCACCGGTGTTTTCCTTACTGCTTTAAGCACAAAAAAACGTCAAGAGTCGAGATTTCTTGAAGATCTATTGTCGTAACAAATAAAAGCCAAAATAAAAAATATCACAAAGTAAAATTATACTTTACATACACTATTAAAATTAAAATTAGTTATCCATAAATTATTCATTTGAGGGAAAGTTGACCAAAAAAACCGAAAGTTGACCAATCAGGTATTTGAGTAGCTGAGGAACCTAGCTTCAATCCTCCTTCTTTTAATATCAAACTACTTACGCAATGTTTTAAAGAAATTTTCGGAGGATTTAATAGAAAGAATAGAGGAAAGGGAAAGAAACAGAGCCAGGTTTACTAACTATTCTCAGATGCTTAACAGGAAGGGTAGAGAAGCTAATCAATTTTTGTACGCTGGACCTTACTAAGACACCTCCCTCGATTAATAATAACATGAAGGTCCTTCCATTTTTATTGAAGTACCACTTTTTTATGATACCAACTATTTTTTTAAAAATAAAACGAAGTTATTTTACATGTCTCGATAAGTCACGTCAGAATAACGGCACCTTTTTTTATTGCGATTTGTGATATCTTCCAGTTAAAGCAATCTCAACTTTATAAAATCTCACCTTCATGAATTTAATTTAGATTTGCGAATTAACAAATGGGTTGTTTTCTATGTTCCTTAGGCTAATGTTTTTAACGTTCTCAGTGAATTCCTAAATATTATTTGAAGGGCTCAGTTGGTGGAAGACTTAAAAAGACCCATTATAATGATATTTTAAGGAAATTTAATAGGCACCCGAAAGTAGCATATGAATTAAATTTTAGTAAACTTCAGGCTGGTAATATACTTACGAAAAGCATCGTTACGGCTATTTTTAAGTTCGATCTATGCAAATTTGGGATACTCCGTGGACCCACGAGAGTCTTATGATTTGCTCGCACGATTAAAAACCTTTGTCAACGTTTCGCAGATAAATCCTTATCAACTTCATGATACAAATATGCGTGAAACTCTTTAGAACCAGCTAAACGGTTTTTCAATCAACATTCACAAAAAAACAAAAAAAACACGGTACTTCTGTCACTCGGTTTCCCACTTGTCTTTCGGAAACGAAATTTTCCTTTCCAATGAAGCCTAAAATTGATAACTGAATCCAACGCGTTTCACTTTCTGCCAAGTCGCCATGGAGATTGATAAATTCATTAAACTTTATTCTTTACAAAAGCTACCTTAGACTTCTTCGTTGCCATAGACTTAAAATTATGTTTTAGCTCAGCACTAAAAAGTTTTTTCTTTGGTCGAAATCAAGTCAAAATCACAGCGCAATTAGAAGCCATAAAGTACCTTATTAGGATCACTAGCCCATATATGGTAATATGCGAGATTGTATTCTGTTGAATTTTGCTAGTTTCAGTTTTAGTAAATATACTTTTCTCGAGATTACAGTTAGAATGCCTTGCCTCGATAAAAAAATCTCAAACGAGAATTATAATCATCTGGCTCTTTATACTACTACATCCAAACTACAAGCCAAAACTTAATTTGATTGGAAACGGACGCGTGACATTGTAATGGTGAATTCAATTGAATTATTTAATATAGTTGGGAATACAGTCACGTGAAGAAGTGCCGTCTTAGGCCGAGTTAGAGCGTTTTAGACTGTTTGCGAGTTTGTGAAAGGTTCCAGCTTACCTCTCAAAATCTTGAAAAAATGTCTGTGGAGGAGTGAATTTCTATTCAAGTGACACGCAGTGCTTAAATAGAATTGACCTCCTCCGCAGACGTTTTTATATACGTTTAGCTAATTTGAATTCAATTCAATTTTAAGAGAAATCTTGCAACACTACAATCTATCAATCTATGTACATTATCGTCGTAATTAGAACAAATTTTAAACAAATTTTAACGTGGGGTAACATGATTCTTTGATACCACGTGCGAAAAATTTGATCAGCTGTCGGTGTACCCTAGTAAAATAAAAACAAGGCACCAGTTACACTTCAGCTCATCTCAATCCCTCTGGATTTTCAATCTTCAAGGGAAAAAGACCTACAGAATGTTTTACTCAGTGGGCCAAATAAGTAAAAATCCTATGTGGAGGCGTGTTTTTTTACGATTTTCCCGCTGAGTATGGAATTATCATGAGGCTATTTTCACTGCTGAAATGTATGAATACTATCGATTCTATGAACTATTTTTTGAGAAAAATGGAAGTGAATAGTGTGAAAGGCTAAAGAATTAGACCATAGATAACTCACGATAGCCTAGCACCTTCTCTCAAAAAACATCCAAAATGACACTTAATTTCAAACAATGGACTAATTTTATGTGAGCACTGTTACTTGAATTCGAGGTCAGGTATTTCGACAAGTTCTCCGTTTATATTTCATACACTGAAGTCTGACATTGAATTTGTCGAAAGTGATGATGAATTGCCACTATCAAAACTTTGCACAGAGTTACTTTGTTTCATTGTACCTCCCACGTCCGTAGTAGCAGTTACCATGTATTCAAGTTGCTTTGTTTTGCAAGAAGATAGTAGAGGTTTGACGTGAAACTTTTTGACACGGTGAACTTCGATGAAATTAAAATCAACTTGTGGTTGATAGAAAAATCAAGGGAATTCGGATAAAGTTCGGATAAACACTACTAAAATTCGTGAAGGAAACCAGGACATCGTAGTGAAAGGATGGGTTTTTCCAGAAAAAAACTGAATAGCTATGTTGAGGATATCGGACGTCCAGGCGTCTCACTGTCACAAATTTTGGACGTCCAGGGGGTGATGCTTTGCCTAAAAGCAGATTTCCAGGTGGTCTCACCTATGAAAATTGACAAAAGAAGTGGATGTCCAAGGGGTCTCAATACGAAAGTTGGATTTTTGGACATCCAGGAAGTATTGTTATTTTTCGTGTAAGTCCATAATATCCTCAACATAGGGTGAACGGACTTCTTCTGCCAAAATGCCAAATTCGGGTAAAAACTATCATGATCGTGATGCAAAATCGAGAGATGATTATAAGAATAAGTTAATACCCTTTTCTTCCTGCCTTTCTTATTCCTACATGTATAAACAGGGAAGAGTTGCAAAACTAGCGTAAACGAGAAGAAGAGGGGAATGTGTAAAATAACACGCAAGGGCAGGTGCGGCTGATGAGAAAGAAAAATTTGCTTCCAATCCCTTTAAGCGTTAAAAATTTGACAAAATGTTTGCCCCATTAAGATGTAAAGGAATGACCGAAACTGTCAAAAATCATTCATTGCAATTGATAGCTAATTATAGTTTCAAACATTTACGCTAAATGTAAATTTAGGATTGAGGTATTTCCAAAAAGTTTTAGTTTTGTTTTGGCTCTTGACACTTCTTGCCTTCTAAAAAGTAAACATTTAATGAGATTCCGGAGCAAAGCCAAATCCTTGAAACCTTGGGTATCACAGAACGTCTATGCGTCCTCATTAGGTTTGAAGACTTTTAATGTAGGAAAATCATAAAAAACGATTATGGAGGAGCTCATTCCTATGGAATGACGTAGGACCCAGAACTCAATAATGGAATCAGAGACCCGGAGATTTACGCAGTTTGAGGTCCCGGGTAACAAACTTCCAAATACCCGTGGCGAAACTCAAATTGCGTTTCACACCTATAGAAATGAACTTTTCCGCAGACGTTGTGGGTGCTTTCTGAGAAGTAAATAATGACAGCGAATTATTATTATAATATACGTTAATTCAATGACCATAATGAAAAAATATTTACAAAATATACAAAAGGGTGTGGAAGCATTTTTTAAGTATGTGATTTTTTGGCATCAAATTCATCAAGATCTTGCAACAATGCATCAATATCATCAATCCCAAAGGAACAATCATCTATGTCATCATAATTGTTGTTAAACACGTTTTCTGTTGCGTCGACGACTGATGGCTTTGATTCAGGTAAATGTGGCAGGTTACCAAACATGCTCTTCTTTGATGATTTGCAGGAAAGTGGTGGCAGGTCACTTAAAAAGCTGTTCTTCTCTTGGTATTTTGCTGATGAGAACATTTGAAGGTTATCAAAAGCGGGTTTTGTTGGTTGATTAGTGTCATCGCATTGTCCTTCTATAATCAATAGTTTACTTGCTTGTGATTTGACTTGTTTCAAATGTCCCTCAGTTTGGAAAATTGATGCTTGATGATCATGCATAGCTGATTCTGATGCTACTTCTTTCAATAGATTGACATCACTTGTGGCGTCAGTTCCCTGTTCAGATAATTCTGCCATTGATTTCACTTCAATCCTTTTGACAGCAGGTAGACCACGAAGAGGGGGCAACTCGCCAAAAGAAGATTTTGATTTCAAGGGTGGTAGATTACTTTTTAATGGAGGTAACGATTCAGTACTTTTCTTTTTCTTGCTTCCTTTCTTGCCTTTCTTGTTCTTCTTCTTGCTGTTGGACTTATTGATTTTCTCGCTATCACTATTTATAAAGCTGCTGTCAGAATCACTGGTTGTTCTTAATTGTAAACTTTCATTGGACTTGATTTTGTTTGGTTCAATCTTGGTGTTGTATGTTAAATTATCAGCAGAAAAAGTGCTGGTAAGATGATCCTTTCTAATATCCAACGACTTTTCAACTTCATCGATTGAATCGAATACACTGGTTTCCGACGAGGAACCAATAATTGGTTTTGTTTCTTTGACATCCAATTTGATCTCCTTGACATCTTTGATTGATGAAGAATCGTCAACACTTGAAATCGATTCCTCACATTGTTCACCCAATTCTTCTTCAATCGTTTGTTCAATTCCATTCAAAAAGTTTTCACCCCATTTTCTCTTGGGAATAATATCACTATGTTCTTCTTCGTCATCAATTTCGTCAGCATTGATGTTGTTTTCAATGTTCTCATAGATTTTGGCGACTGTTTGTTTCCTAGAATGAGAAAAGAATTAACAGAAAATCACAAATTTAAAAGAAATTATAATTACTTCGCTCCATACGATTTTTAGAATCTTCAAAAGCTTGAATGAAAACTATGTAAGCCCTTTATATCCGTAAATTTTGTTTCAAATCAGACATTTTACTTTCAATTAGAAATTAAGCATCTGACTCGTACCTGGTCAATTGTGTTCCATAAAAATCATCATCGTCGGTAAATGCGTCTTTATCTTGACCGCTTCGTGTGACATCTTCAGATAAAAGATTTTTATCGTCAAGTAAGGAATGAATTTCTTCTGTAATGTCCTTTTCTGACACAATTTCACAAGCCATTGACGTGTCGTCTCCTATTCTTTCCCTATAAAAATACAAAAGTAAATGTTTTCTCATAACAAAATCATCATCATCATCAATTATGCTCTGGGTCATTAATTTGAATAAGCAACACTTCCCGGGAACTAAATTTCATTGATTTTTACATTTTCAGTATTTCCCGCTAGACACATTAACTCGAAGAGAGAAGAGATAAAATTCCAGCGAAATTTTAATGAGCGCGACTTTTCTTTTTGAGAACTGTGATTAAAAAAAAGCCTTAGTTTGTTCAGATGCATCTTATTCAAGTGTCTAAGGGTCTATCAATGATCGCATATCGTACAGGGGTATAAAACTAAGCACGAGAATTATTTAAGTTAGGGTTTTAAACAGGTCTTACCTCTCATCTTTGTTTTTTGATGAATGCGTTGATGTGGTACCACAAGAATCATCTCTTAATGAAACAGATGAAGAATGAATGTCGCTGTTTGTTGTTGTTGAGTTGTCGTCAAAAGATGACGAATATTCGTCGCTTCTTAAATCATCTCCTCCATCTTTGCTTTCATGATGACCGGTGACCTCATTTTCACACCTAACAACGTCTACAACAGCCTCATTTCCATGATAGACGTCTTCAACCTTGTCTTCAGATCGAGGCTCTTCATTAGTAATTTTATATCCTTCGTTTGAAAGTGTCTCTTTCAACATTTGTAGGTCTTTTTTAGCAATGGAGAGTTTCCCTTCAAGTTCTTTATTTTTCAACTCTGTTTCATGTAACTGGTCACGAAGTTTTTCTTCACTAGTTTTCAAATTTTCGGTTGATTGATCAAGGCTGGTCAATCTTTGTTCGATCTCTTTACGCTCTGTCAAGACTTTTTCAATTTCATCAATTTTATTTGTGAGTTGAACTTTTGTATTCTCCAACCTATTTCGTATTTCCTCTTTCTGTTGGTCTCCATTGACCAACATTTCACGAATTTCGTCCGAATTTGCTTTAGATTCCTTTAACTTCTTTTGAAGGTTAGAAATTTCTCCGTTCAAATCTTTTTCTGTGTTTTTGAATTGTTTGCAAGCTAAATCATAATCTACAACTGAATCGTTGTAATTTTGTTGAACCTCAAACAACGATTTGCTTAGTTCAACGATTTTTTCTTGTGAGGATTTCAACTGCGACTCCAAATCAGTGATCTCTTTTCCAGGACGAATGTTCACTGATTCTAATTCCTCCAGCTTCTGCTGTAAACAATTCATCTTCTCTTTGCTTATCTTTCCTTGTTCATTTTTATGAAACAAATCTAACATCATTCGTTCATTTTCCGTTTTTAATTTTGCATAATGTTTCTCCAAATTCTTCTCCTTTTCTGAATCAGCTTTAGCTTTAGCGTGCAATTCATCCATTTGACGTTTCAAACTCAAAAGTCCAGTCTCGTAATCAGTTTTTTGCTTCTCAAAATCTCGATGGAATGCTTCAATCTTTTCTTCAAGTATTGATTTGTGTCCTGAAATGTCTTCATTTTCTTCTTTCAAATTTGTCAAGAGTTTTTCCACTTTATTCTTCTCATTGGTCAGCTTTTCAGTCTTGTTGCGTTCCTCCATCAGAAGCTGTTGAGTTTCTTTTAGTTGATTCTTCAAATTTTGTTTTTCTTCATCTGATTGAGATCGGATCGTGTTGATTTGCTGTTCATCTTGTACAATCATTTGATTTCTGCATTTTTCATCGTCAATTTCCTTTCGAAAGTTGACGCGTTCCTTTTCAAATAGACATTTCAATTCCTCTACATCAGCTTGATGTTGTTGCTGCAATTCAACCAAATGACTTTCCATTTCTGTTACAATTCCACCCATTTCTGCCATCGCTTGCTTCTCTTGCATCAGCGCATTCGTGTCTTCCTGGATCACATTGGATTTTTCAAGAGCATTTTGTAGATCAACAATTTTTTTCTTATCATCCAAAGATGTTGCTTTCAAACCCTCAAAATCTTTTTGGACAGGCTCTAATTTCTTTTGAAGGTTTTCTTGTTCTTTTTGAAGCTGTTCAATTTTTAACTGGTACATATGGTGTTCTCGCTGACCTGCTTCAAGCTCCTTTTGAAGTTTTTCTGTCAACGATTGACTTGCCAAGATTTTTTTTTCAAGATCGATTTTTTCTTCTTGGTGAGATTTCTCCTTCACTTTGAGCTCACATTCAAGTCTCGTCGATAATTCCGATTCTTCTCTCAATAAACATCCCATTTGGTTTCTCATATCTTCGATGGAATCGTCGTACGATTGTTGCATTTCTGTTAATTCTTTTTTGCATTTGCTATGTTTCTTGGTCATAAGCACTAGCTCCTGCTGCACAGATTCTTTGTCAACTGTAGCTTTCTTCAGTTGCTTTTCTAGACTTTGTTTATCGAGTTCGAGATTCTCAATCTTGTGTGTTTGAAGATAGACAACTTCTTCTCTTTCCCCGAGCTGTTCTTCCAAGGCAATCATTTGTCGACTAACATATTCGTTCTTCCGCAACAAAGCACACAGCTCTGTTTGTAATGTTGCGAGTTTTCTTTGGTAATCACATTCAAGTTGTTGGTTTTCTATCACTTGAGATTTCATGTCTTGGACAAGATTGAACAATTCATCTTTCTCCTTCAACAAACATTCAATCTCATCTATCAACGAAGACACCTTGCCATCATGCTCATCGTTTTGTTTTTCAAGGATAAATTTCTCCTCATCTAAATCTTTGTTGGTTATGGTCAACTGCTCTTCCAACATTTGCAATTTTTTCTGACAATCATCATGCTCAACTTTTAGAGGTATTTTCTTCAGTTCAATGATATTATCTGACATTTGAACGATCTTGTCTTCATTGAATTTCCATTGGACCTCTAGGTCTTCCTTTTCCGTTGTCAATTTTATCATCTTATTTTCTGCTGACTTCAAAGCTTTGATGGCCTCCTTGAGTTCATCTGTAAGCCCCTTATTTTCATTATCAATTTCATTCTTTTCTTTAGATAGTTCTTTCAATTGTTCTTCCATTGCCGCTTTAGCAATTGATTGTAATTCATCAAACTCTTTTTGTTTGCCTTTCATCTCTTTCAACAACTTGACTTCATTTTCTTTTTCCGTGAAAACAACTTTCAATTTCTCGATGCATTTGTTGCACGCCTTTAGTTCTTCTTCTTTCTCATTGAAAGCCTTCTGAAGAAGAGCTGCACAATTCTTCATCAAATCTTCATCGTTGTTGTTTCCAACATCATTCTCGGTTTTTCTAATAGATTTTTTGTTCAATTGTTTCACTTCAGCTTCCAATCTTGTCAATCTTTCTTCCGTAGAATGTGTTTCTGAACTGCTCTCGACTCCACTAATTGAAGATTCACTTTCGTCAGCTCTGGCAAATGCATCAATTCCCATAGTTTTCCTCAGAACCGAATATTCTTCATCCAACTTTTTTTTAAATGCTGCCATTATCTGCGTATGATCAAACTTCAAATGCCTGTTTTTTTCTTTGTCAATTTTGGATCGGATTTTTTGGATATCGTTTTCTTTAACGGAAATTTGTTTTTGCAGATTTAAAAGTTCTTTTTGAACAATGTTCGTTGTCTGTTTGTTCGCACAACCATGCTTACTCAAACTTGTAAGTTCGTCTTTGATTTCTTTAAGTTGATGTAACAACTTATTCTTTGATTTTTCCGTCACTTTGAATTGTTGCGTGAGAAACGTTAAGGTTTCATCGCTTTTGTTTTCATTTTTCGCATGATTCTTCTCGTAATGAGCGTTCACATCTTCTTCGCTAAAAAACATGGGTCGTTCAAAACACATACTACATGTTCTCAGCATTGAAGCATCACTACATTTAATTTTTTTCGAATTCAAAATCATTTTGAACAATATTTACAATACGTTTATACAAGCAAACTAACACGTCTTACTCGTACAAATTCTTTCCACAAATGGTACTTTTACAAGAAATAAGTGACGTCAAATATAATTTTACCCATTGACGTCACATCGTAAATAAAAATGGCAGCTCTGTAAAAGAGCGTCAGATAACAAAATGGCATCACTTCCGCTGATAAAATAAATGTTACTCAACTTCTAAATTAAGAGACACTGTATTATTATGTAAAGCGGTTGTTTTTCATTGAGCTTGGAAAATTTTAATGAGTTAATGTTTTTTATTCAAGTTTATTCAAAAAAGTAAATACGAATTCCTGTTTGGCTCTAACTAAAACTTTTAGTAAAAGAGACTAATTTAATTTTATAAATTGCGCGGTGAGCTGCGTATAGTTGAGATACTGCTTCTACGCATGCGCGATAAACCCGGCCCGAGTGTAAACTCCCACTTAAAAATGGAGGGTTATTATCTATGCTTCCAATTTCAGGCATACGAACGAACATTTGAGAGAAGCGAAAAAACGGTACCTTTTTGCAATTGAAAAGCATTTCGAAAGGATGGTTTATTTTATTTTATTTGTAAAAAATTGACGAGCAGTCGTTATATGAAAAAATATATTAGCTCTATAAAGATTATTAATCTTAACTTCGTTTTATATTCAGTTAGACATATAATCACATTGAAATTTAGAATACAAACGTGATGTTAGTGGCGTATCGAAAAAAAAAATCAAAAGTACGTGTAAGAAATTTCACAGCATGGAACCAAATTAAAAAGGCCGTTAAACAATGGTACATATAGAAATGAAAAAAAAACATACCCAGCACCATTTGCAGGGCAGCTGTTGCGGGATCATTGCATCCAGCCGTGCAGTAAATAACAGTATTTGTCGATCCTAAAATGATGCGTAAATAATATTCAATGTCAGAAATTTTCGCGGAAAGAAAAGTTTGCAGTTCCAAACGTGAAACTAAATTAAACGAAAAAGATTAACGAAAAAGATTGAACGGGAATGCATTTCGTGGGTCAATAAAATTAAATGATTATTTTTTTCATACAAATGAATTCACATTTTCAAATTTCTATCTCAAGTTGGAAATTTCGAAAACAATTCGACAAATTAGTTTTCTTAACTGAACTTATCGATTTATCTTCATTACGTAATCGATCGTGATAAATCCAGTGGAATAGCTCGGAGTGTGCACACTTTAGTACTCATACTTACATTACTTCACTATGTTTGCATGCTGTCAAGGTAACGGAAACATGGCCAGTAAGTCTACATCCACATCTAATCTACTTACTCTAATTGTGATGTAAGATCATATCACCATAACTCTCTTCTTCTTGGTCCATCATAATGTCTTTGCAAGTGCTTGGTAGCTGTTACTTGACCTCTGTTTATCAAAACAAAACCCGCTACTTTCACTTTGTTTACCTTGGCTTGTCACGGCGATCTGTGTCATCGTGCCCACCAGCCTCATTTCCACACTTTCTAACACTCGAATGTGGAACTTAGAATTTAGACAACTTTTAAATTGACATAGTTTTAGAAATTTCCAACTTGACATAGAAATTTACAAATTTAATTAGAAATTCGAACTACGATCAATAGATACTAATTTCCTTTAGAATTTTCCAAGTATACTTAGAACAACTATGTCAACTTGGAAAATGCATTATTGAACTTATTTTTTCTTTTGTTAATAGTTTATACAAGGCCCTACTAAGGCACCGTATTTATTCAATATTTATTTGCAAAAGCTTTCCGAGTCTCTCAGCTTAGTGAATAATATCTATGGCTTTCATACTAATGAATATTTTTTTGTTATGTTTGTTATTTCATCCCCTGGAGAATTTAATTTGACAATAAAATAAATCAATGTGTATTTTTATTATTTACCGCAGAGAATTAAAAAATAAGATCATAAACTGAATTTCATTGTACAGGGTGTCCCATAAAAATGTGGCCTCTCGTAAAAATGTCATGCCAATTCATCAAAAGTACCGCGTCTCAAAACAAAGGACAATCTAAAAGTTTTCTATGCTATTGCTAATATATACAGTGTGTCCTGAAAAAAACGGAACCCATACTTTAAGCAACTATATCTTTAGAAATTTATAGCTAAAAGAT
>JAUBWS010048467.1:0-11148 GCA_032270445.1 Darlingtonia californica | reverse complement strand
CAACACCAACGACAACACCAACGACAACACCAACGACAACACCAACGACAACACCAACACCAACACAAACACCAACGACAACACCAACGGAAACACCAACGACAACAACCACAACAACAACAACACCAACAACAACCACGACTACGACGACAACTTCAACACCAACAACAACGCCTACGACAACCATTACAACACCAATCACAACTAAAAAAACGACTATGACAACAGCAACACCGACAAAAATGGCAAAGCCGACAACAACGATGAAAACAGCACCTGAAGAAAAGAAATATTTAGCTTCCTGGTCTTCATGGTTTGCATTTCAATCGTGTTCCTTAGTAGATGAAAAGTATGTTGAAATTTTTCACAGAACATGTCACAACAAAACGGAATATTCAAAATGTGAAGGACCTTTTCAAAAACGCAAAAGTTGTCATTCAATGCCAGCTAACCCAATTACTTTCAATCAAGTGGGAACAGTGTTCGGAAAAGTCAGGGTCACTGATATTGAATACAAAGGCACAAAGATATCGAACGAACAGCTTCAACGAAAATTGGATGTGCAAAAAGACAAGAAAAGATTAACAAAATCTGCTAAGCAAGCTCTTATTATTATTTTCAAAAGCAGAAATATACCTTTTGAAGAGGTTAGGATCATCTCTTTGCGAGTTGGAAGCTTAATCATTGAATACGTAGTCATTTTTGAAACAGAAAAGACTCAAAATATGACAATTGAAGACGTAAATCCAGTTAAACAGAAAATAGTGACTTTCCAAGATAATATTGGAAACATCAAAGGAAAAATTGCTCCTACGTTCAGTCATATTACCGGTAAGTTTTAACGTACAACAAACTTTTCAACTTCAGCATTGTCATGAGACAAATTTGAAATTGATTGAAATCTAAGGAAATAGTTGATATTATGTAGTTTCTGCAAACATTTGCACCCGAAAATACACTAAGTTGAATGTTTGTTCCTTCTCGTTTGCCTTAAGATACTTCCCAGCATTATGGGTTACGTCGAATTGGCGGGAAATAAGCATATTTTGTCTCTAATCACTTTCGTCTACTATTATGGGCATGAAAATGCAAAAGTTTTATAGTGTTAGTCCCTGAGATAGAGATCTTGACACTCGAAAGCTAGAGAGAGCGGTCCTCGGCCATTAAATACCTTACAATTGAAATTTGTCAATATGTTGAAAGAGATAACTGCGAGAGTTATACTGACACAATAAATATTGTTTAGATGGTAATAGCGAGGTTAAGCAAACCAAGATCTACTACGTACAGGCAGCCGAACTTAGACGCTAATTGATCGTACTACTGAAAGTTGCTTGGTATGCTAATTTCCAGAACGTCTACGCAACGTTTTTGGTTTACTTAACCTCGCTAATGACGCAGCATGCAAAACTTCCGAATACGGGTCCTGTAGATTACGGTATACGGACTAATTTGTTCTATATATGGAATAAATTAATCCATATACGGTAATATAGGGGGACCGTATTCTGTAGAATTTCTTGCTGTGAGAGGAAAGGAGTTAACCTTTCGGTCACGGATCTTCTCAATTAATTATTGGAGATTTGAAATCATCCATGCACCGAAGTCAATATCAGAGGGAAATCATTTTTTCTTTACTTTGACAATACTGATTGGCATGTTATTTTCCTATTTTGACATTTCAACGACAAACATAATTAATTACGTGATTAGGAATATAACCATCATTAATTATTAAACAGCCTTCCTCAATTATGAAACATTTACTTCCTTATGTAGTTCCTTTAGGCTTTAAATCTTACAACTGCTTCTGCTAATTTTATTTTGGTTGGTGCTAGAATTAAGGACAAAAATAAGAGTTTTGGGAAAATTCTCTTGAATATAAACGTTTTTCAAAAGGATTAGGTGCAATCCAAAAGCACGTCCTTTATATGAGCAAACAATTCAAGCATTTTCTTGAGTCCAATTTCCACTCATAACTTCGAGCCCAACTTTTTGGAGTATTGAGAGAAAGAAGAATGTAAGAATGTCAGCACTCATTCATTGATACCGCTAAATGCTTTGATGATTTGTTTCCCTTTTCCATTACTTCTAACTTGAACTCAACGGCAAAAGCGATTACGTTTTGCTATCCTCAGAGTAATTAAAGACCACTATTAAGAAAGCAACATTTTTCTAAACAATTTTTGTTTTTTTCTCCAAAATTCTAATTACCCCCTTGGCGCTTATCAATTTTCAAGTAAATCTTAATCCTTCTCTAATAAGCAAGCGGGCACTTATTATGGGAGGGGCGTTTATAAAAATATTTTTGACTTGTATTGGAAAGGGGTGCTTATCGGAGAGAAGACGGTAGATAAGAAATGTCAATGTCGAAATATTCTTTTTTGAGGTTAGAGCACACTTTTAAATAAGAAATATTGAAAATTGAAAGTTTACTTCAAAAAAATGAGTTAGTAAATAAATATGTAAAGTAAATAATTAAGTATGGGTGGGCATCATTTGGCTAGCAGCAGTTAGCACTATTTGTGCTAGACAACTGGCAGGTGGAGTGCTGAGGTAGAGCGCCCACCTACTTACTGCATAGACCAGATAACCCAGTGTATGCTACTCATGCGTTGATTAGACCGGGATGGAAACCACGAGTTTGAAATTTGAAAGTGAACGCTCTACCGATTGAGCAAACCAGCCACACGTTTATGTGACTGTTACTTTTCTTACTTTGGAGCTACAGGGAGGAGGGTTTGATAGCATTGGAACTCGTGTATCATAAACTTAATTATTTACTTCATTTTGATTCCATACGGTGTCGTAAAATAAATTCTAAAAAATGCAATAATTTGGAAAACGGAAAAATATTTTTTAGATAAATTTTCACAAAATATTCTTTAGACCTTCTGGCGTTGCACAAACAATTCTTGAGACATTTCAAATTTTCAATAAACGCTTTTCTTGCATTTTTGAAATCTAGCCATCGAGAGAGAGAGAGTTATCTTGGTATATGAAACATAGGGGTAGCGAGGTGATTTCATATTTGTGACGGTCTCTGGGAAAAGTGGACATAAAACTAAACATAATTTGCTTGTTTGTCTTTCAGATCTTGAAAAAACATATGTGGAGGAGGTCATTTTTATCTAAGCGACACGTAAATTGAGTGTCGCTTGAATAGAAATGCACTCCTCCACAGACGTTTTTAGTGATTTTGCCAGCGGGTGGAGTATGATCGTCATAAAAATGACCAAGTCCTCTTTTCCTATAGACCGTCACATTTCTTGAAGTGAAGGGTTAAATCACCTGAATTGAAGAAAGTTTTGGGCCCCTTCAAAGTCCTAAAATTTGATTTATTTTAACGATTAATAATTTATTAACAGATTACGATGAATGTGTGGAAACGCAACCATGTGATAGCAATGCTCATTGTTTGAAATTCCCTGGTCAAATTTCATTTGCTTGTCAATGTAAAGACGGTTATGAGGGGAATGGATTCAAATGCAGCAAAGGTAATGAAACACTCCAAGTCAATTCAACGTTCTTTTAAGGTTTAACATTGTTTGACATCGTTTGCCGGCTATTAAAATTAGTTTTCGATTTTGGACTTGGTTTTATCTTATCGGGTACAAAAGTGTCAAAATTGTAAGCACAAAATGTTCGGCCGGCCAAATTCAGAAGCACGCTAGAAGTAACTGCTGTCTTAGAAATTGTAGATGCGAAATGACCAACTTGCTTCAAAATTTAATATTACTGGCGACAAGGTATAAACTATTTTTAATCAAAAAAAAAATCTGTACTAAGTGACAAAAGTTTACGGTGACCAAAATTTGGCCGCAAAAAAATGGATTTAGGCTAAAATTTTCCATAGCTTTAAAACAATGCTGAGCAATAGTTCGTACGATTTTGATGTCAAAATTAGGATTTCAAAAATTTCGAATTTGGGCCGTCACTTTGGGTTATCACCTTGGGTCAACGAATAATTTGGGCCACGGAAAACGCTAAGGGATAATATATACTTGTGAGCTTCTTGTTTTTTGTTTTGGCTGAAACCATTTCGTCCGGTACCACGGCATCAGGCAACCTTATATTGACTTCATGTTGTATTAGCTTTTAATATTACGTGGTAGTAGTCGGGTTGGAAGTTAAGAAATACATCGTTAATCATTTAATTACTTTATGCTTGACACCGTTGACCTCCTGGATATTTGAAGCCTCATAATGTTAAATTGACTGGAAATTGCTTTTAATACATAACGAAAGGATGCGACAAACTCTTATGCTTATTTTTGGATCTCTACCCGATATTTTCATTACACGGTAACTTTACCACCCCCATCTTTTGTTTGAGGAACATAGCAGCTCTTCCTTTATTCAAAGCAATGCTTGCGTCATAGGATTGTTTAATTAATGGTTGATTCCCGTAAAAACTTTCCACATGGCGCCATCTCGATTGCATGAATTGTTCCATGACAACCAACTTTAATAACTCCATCACAACTTCTTGACTTTCCTGATTTCAATAAATACTTTCGGATTGACGTCTGTGTACAACTACTATGTTTTGATGTTTGTGTCGTTCGGGTTAAGAGAGATGAAACATATTATGAAATACCAAACATACTTTTTCTTACTTAAGTTCGATAACTTAAGAATATATAAAACAACTATCAAATGTCTGAACTATGGTACAAAGAGAAATGATATACAGCTATACCATACTTTTCATCCCTTTTATTTCTAGTCCCCTTTCTCGTGAGCGCCTGTTTCTCATACGCGTTGCTTCTACCATGTTGTCCTTTCCATTTTACTGGTTGCCTGAGCAGCGTCTCAAACAAAGTTTACAACACGATATATGTTTTATATGTCATTACAGTCTTTTTTTTCTACAGATTATGACTACACAGTTTTTGAAACCTCTTCATAAAGAAATTAATGAAAATCAGGAGTCAGTTTGCCAACAAAATAGCACAAAAGATTATTAACTGGAACCTTTTTATGTTAAAAGTTGCACTAAGCCAAGGGCGTATTTGAGATCAGTCTAATGGCAGTCTTGAAAAACTAAGCACTGAGTGAATCATAAAATCTTAGTAAAGATAGCAAACCAAATTCTCACATAAAAAGTTCAGTTGCAATTTGTCCCGTTACAAGCTACAATGAATTTAAGTTGATTTGTATCCGTCGAATCTTAGTATGTCATATTATGTTTTTTATTTTCTTTATGCATGGCTTGTTATATTTTTTAATATTTTTCTTCTAGAAAAAGATATTGGAACGTCAAATAGGGCTCATTTAGCTTTAATTGTTATTCTATCATTTCTTGGTCTTATTCTCGTCCTCGCTTCTGCATCCATATTCAAATGGCTGAAAAAGAAAGAGACTCAGTACAAAGAAAAGTGCAAAGATTCATTATACGGAAGGTTAGTAACCACTCTACTTCGTGGATTCGTTGCTGAATAGTTAAAACGCTGGACGCCTTAAAGCAATTAGACGGGTATAAGAGAGATTGTTCCATTCTTTTAACCCTTAAAACGCGTCAATTTGTTTGAAAATCACCTAAAATTGGGCTCGAATTTTAACAATTCTCTCGAATTTCTATGCCATTTTTAACTACTGGCTGCTCCAAATTTGAAAGTCCAGTATAGAATTTGAAAGAAAATTTAAATAGCAATCAAGAAGTTTAATTCAAGTGGTCACGAGCTATGACAAATAGACGCAGGGAACTTTATTGTGCTAATTTACGTCTTTCGTGCTCTAAAGAATGCTAGAGTCAGCCTGACTTCTTATATAATATTGTTTGCTTAACTATTTCTATTGTTTTCTAAATTATTCATGGAATTTGTCTTGTCTAAGTTTTATCCAAATATGGTAAATAGCATCATGAAAAGCGGCTATTTTTTGAAAAAAAAGAAAAGATTCTTTTGTTAAATAAGGTTGTTAAGTTATCTGACTCGATTATTAACAGCAATGATTCTACTTATACACGTTCGTTTCCTTTAATCATTATTTGTTCTACATGGCGCCTTGAAGTGTTTTATGGAAGGTAGACCCCTCATTGACAAGGCTATCCTTGGTAAATAATCAAATTATCTATTCATTCAGTTGAGTGAAGGGGCTTCCTGAGTTCAACTGATTTGCCTTTCAAATGAACCGTCATTTTCTAATAGCAAGTTGAAACTATACTGACAAATATGCACAATTCCAATAACTGACAATCTTTTTTAGGCATAATTTCAATTACGATCGACCTACTTATGTCTTAGGAAATTATCTCTCTGTACTGATTGTGTAAAATTTTATTTACTAGATGTCATTCAAATAGTTTCCAATTTGAAATTGTGCGCAAGACAACATTGGAACATAATCAAGGCATGCAAACTCGATCCGCCATCTTAAGTTGTTCGTCCGCCTCTGCAACTCTTACGACATCCGTAAAACACGAATACGACACGACTTCTATATCAAACGACTACGATACCGAATCGATCTCACCACCACCCGATTATGACACGATAAGCATAATAACACACGACTACGACCCGATGGATACGATAGAGAAGATCTTAAAACAGCAAGAGCACAAAGACGACAAAATAAAATCGGAACTTGAATACTCCCTCACGTCTTCGTGAGACTCGGGTTATTTACAACGAGAACATTAAAATCTATCATAAGCCTATGCTCAAATGAATGATGGTAACAGGGGCGGATACAGACTCTTCAATCCACCATGTGAAAATCCGAAACTTTTCCGATTTTCCGATTAAATTTCCCCGATTCTTCCCGAAATGTCTATAAAATTTTCCCGATTTTGGTAATTTTAGACTACTTAACTGTGCGAAATCATAACTTTCACATGGTCTCTATCTGCCCCTGGGTAATTGCTCAAAAGAAGGAAACATTGTAGTTGATGGAAACAAAATTAGGATAAATTCCCTCACAATGTGTTCAGAGCTGATTTTTACTTTAATAGGCTGTTTCGCCCTTCAGAAATTCATTTCATGTCTGTTAACAGGATTAAGAAGTTGAGTATTTCATATGCACATACCACTTTAGCCTGTATCAGACTCAACATTTGTAGAACACGTAAGTAGACGTACCGCGGGAAATCAAATTTTCTGTACCAGTGTGGCGGTCTGGTACAAGATAATACCATTTCATCCACAGTTATTTTAATGACGGATCGCGAGAGCAATATTCCCAGTTTCTAATTCTAAGATTCCAAGTGATAGTCTAAAATCGTTAAAATTTCAAAGTATGTCAACAATAATAATAATTAATAACCTTCTATTAGTATGGTCGGCAAGATCCTACCTCCATGATAAGTTTTTGCCCTTACGTAATTGAGCCATATGATATACTAAATCTGATACAATTTTTTTAATCCAATATAATTGTGCAATTGATTATTATAATTTATATACTATATACAAACCCTTCTTAAATAAAAAATACTGTAAATAAATATTGAAATGAAAAAAAGTCTGTCTTTCTTGGGTCCTAGCTATGGTAACTGCTGACGTCAGAATAATTTCGTCAACTTTTTTGAAAAATAGTGTTTTTCTTTGAAAAAATGTGCTACTTTTCTAAGTGCCGTAACTCATGATTTAAAGGAGATTATTATATTCTGTTTTGATAAATAAAGAAACAAAAGAAAGAACTTTCATACGTTGGTCATCAGATTTTTCTAAAAATGAAACTCCGAGGCTCTACAGCACGCCAAATATAAATTACAATTTAGCGCGCCATTATGAAATTGTGACTTCATAATAAAATTTTTTGGCGTCATCTAAATTCAATTATGTTGACGAGTATAAGGCAAAAATTTGAAGTCAATATCGTTTTTTAATCAAAAGTTATAGTTAATTGAATTTTAGCGCCATTTACACCAAAATTAGTGGACAGCTGTCACCTTACCCAGATAATACCATGATTTCGATAAGTAATAATTAACTGTTCTCCATCGTTGTGGTAGAAATATTTGCGGAGGTAACTTTTGTGTTTTTATAAGACTTTCTTAAGGGGAGAATCAGTTTTTTCGTCATAACTTTTGTTGCCTTAATTTGTTTGTAATGAAATTTAGACATAAAGTTGTATCTTGATATCATTAACACTTCCTGAAAGTTTGAAAAAAACCGGTACAATATAAATTGAAAAAAAAAGAAAAATGTGTTTTCATCTTTAATGATCTCTTATAACACTCTTTCTACCTCCCCTAACGGTAAGTCAAAATAACGGTGGAGAGCGCGTGTATCTAAAAAAAAACTTATACAAATACAAATAATCATTTCTGAAAATGTGCCTAATAAGGTCATATTAACGTACTGAAAGTTTCAAACTACCAGTTTTTCCATATCTTACCAAGTGGTGGTCCAAAATTCTTTACTACCCACTATTTGGATTTTTATACAATAATTTTTTTACTTGTACAGAGTGTCTCAAAAAAATTTAGCCCGTCACCGTCATAAAAAATCTAGCTAGCAACTGTATAGAAAGTTTTTAGTTTTTTTGTTTTACTTTGCCGTGCTTTTGATGAGTTCTCCTCGTAATTTCTACAATAGGCTGCATTGTTTGAGATACCCTGTAAATATTGAACACGCTTGTATTGCATGCACTGGCCATGATTTTATAATAGAAAAGCATCTGCTATTGTTAATGAAATAACTTGTCTTTCCTTTATTTTCTCAAACAAAACAATGAATTATATTATATATTTCAGTTTTGTGAACTGAAGTTGCGCCTAGCACGATTAGCGCGTTACTATTATCATAGATGGTTTAAGTAAAAAGTAGATATCTACTACTTTGTTTTATGAAAGCAAAAATATTGTTATCTTAACGTAAAAAAATAATTTTTTTTTCTAGAAGGTTTTAATTAAATTGTTGCATAATCTATAAGTAAAAATTAATAATTACTACCATCACGTCGATAATTTATACAATCTCGTCCCCAAAGCCTCTATTTCTCTCTTTTTATAACACTGACGAAGAGAAAAAGGCTCTTGCGTAACTAGATCAAATTTGATAATTTGTTTGGCTCTTAAAAAAGCAGTGATTATGCAAGGGCCCAGTTTTTTTTAATTTAAGTAGTTAAATGTCTTGATGAAGGTATTATCAAGTGCATCATTAAAGCTTCAATCAAAAGTCTGTAAAAATTCTTAATTTCAAAATGCGCGTTATATACTGTATATATTTTTAGAGATCTTATAAAATTTTCTTTACAACGATATAAAATACAACTTTTCACGACAAATATGTAAAAAGTTATAACTATTTGAAGCTTCGTTTATTTAGTTTACAACTTTCAAACACACTATATACTGATCAATTATGATTAACAATGAGCGCTTGATTACCTTTGCTTTAATATGGAACTTTAGACAATCAACTTGCTATCAGTTTTTAAACATTTGTGATTAACTAATTGAATCTAATCTCTGTCAGCCAAACATTAAGGTATCTCTCATCTTTTGTTTTACTTTCAAAAAAGTTTACTAAAGAGTGGCAAATAAATGATATAGTGTTATTTTTTTTCAAAAAGTTATGCAACACCACATAGTATGGCGTTCCGTATCAACTGCGCCAGAAGCGAGGTTAAGCAAACCAAAATCAACGACGTACCGCCCGCAAAATTAGACACTGACCAATGGCCCCGTTAGAAATTTGTAAAGCATTTCAAAAAACAAACCATCTGAGCAACGTTTAAGTTGTAGATTTTTTCGCTAGTGCTACTTTAGAAGTGACCATCATCCTATCAAAAAAACGAGAAAGGTGCACTGGGATCGAGTTTTTCATTTATAGTATCATTGCAAAAAGATATTTCCAATCTCTAAG
Source organism: Darlingtonia californica (assembly GCA_032270445.1). NCBI lineage: Eukaryota > Viridiplantae > Streptophyta > Magnoliopsida > Ericales > Sarraceniaceae > Darlingtonia > Darlingtonia californica. The sequence goes on along the minus strand of JAUBWS010048467.1, from coordinate 1,330 downwards.
TTTCCGAATAACAGACACCCAACCCACCTCCTCCGCCTGGTCATTTATTTTTTTTTTTTCAAAATAATTTTGGACCCTAATGCTCTTGTTAGGACCCCAATTTTTGATTTATTCTAAGCACTTTTTAAATGTTACCTTCAGTATTTCAATATCCATGAACACTTTTCGTTTTCAATAGTTTTTTTAATCAAGCGATGATTTGTCAACAAAGTTGAATACTGTTTTGTTAGATATTATGAAAAAAGTAGAATTATTTTCCACTATTCGAAAGCTGTAATTACATCGTAATTGTCGTTATAGTAAATTTCCTTGATCATAAATTAGCTTTAAAAAAGGTTGGATATGTTTTACGGCATGTACCTACGTCAAAAGAAGTACAGTTGACTCTCTTTAATTCGAATCTCTACTATTCGAATCTTTCTATAATTCGAACGAATTCAAAGTCACCGTAATTTTCCTCAAGAAACTCTTATAATTTACTTTCTACTATTCGAAGCTTTGTAATTCGAAAACCTCTATAATTCGAACAAATTTTTAGGTACCCTCGGCAAAATCTCCTCTATAATTTGAATTTTTGGAGTGTAAACTTGAAACAATCAAAATTTGAATAGATTTACAGTAATTAGTGTTATATATCTTGAAACTTAGGAAGAAAAAAAAGAATCAAAGAAAAATCAATTTTTATTTTTTTAATGATTTTTTTCAATTCCGATTTCTCTCTCTAATTCGAATTTTCACCCTTCAAACCTGAAAATTCGAACAAGAGAAACTTTCTACTATTCGAAAATCCCCCCCCCCCCTTGGGATTCGAATGAGATGAGAGAGAGTCAAGTCTACTGTAATATGGCACCACTTTCGCATATTTCAACCTCCCTAATAATTTTATTCAAAGTTCTGACTCCAGTACTTATTAGGACCCCCTTTGTTATTCGAGATCTTAAGCACCAAAAGGTCATTTCAAAACTTCTCCAGCCTTCATTTCAATCGACAAATTGCTTAGCTCGAAAAAACTGTCTTGTGTTCTGTTTGGGACGAAAATAAATGATAAATAGCTTTTTGCCATACATGAACAATAACAAAATCAAATTGCTGATGGCTAAGATCAAAACTTGAACCAATGCACCGTCTTCTGGATGCTTTTGAGAATAGTTAGTAGATAGGAAACATCACACCAAATGCAATGCACACAATGAAAGAAGCATACACTACACTCATCGCATCATTAAGATGATCTGGAAGCTTTCTGCATCGAAAAGCTTGCCAAAAACACAAAGCCAACAACAGCATCATTAAGGCAACCTGCACGTTGACTTGAGATCCATTATTGCAA
>JAUBWS010048456.1:8893-18950 GCA_032270445.1 Darlingtonia californica | reverse complement strand
AAGTCAATATCATCATCTGATTCCTCAACCTCAGAATCACACGTGTTGTCATGAATTATCATACGACCATCTTGCGCCAATAATTTATCATCAATAAAATTTAAAGACATCCTCAATATTGCATTGTAATTATTTATCTAGTGCTGAAAAAAGTTAAAATGTATATTTAAGTCAATTAATGTGGAAACATATTGCAACTTTTTTTCTTTGGATTCCTGGAAGGGCCATTTGGCCCACGACCTAAATGGAGGCCTTCTGCATGATGGAAAAATAAAAACCGCCATGTTTAAGCATTAACCTATCAACAATAACCCTAATTACGAGGAAATAATTTTTTGAGTCAATCTACACCATGTCAAGCCCTCAAGTCATTGGTGCCATTACGCCAAAATCCGCCATGTTTCTTAGCTTGTTTTACACGAAATGAAAACGAAAGTGGTTCGTTAAGGCCAGCAACTGATTTATTATTGTTTTGACGTCACTTCTACGTCTACGGCTAAGAAAAAAGCCGTACGTTCGGCAAAATACACCTTAAAACGCCGCGTGGGTCCATATGGCCCTTTCCGGCATGAAAGGGTTAAGAAATTCTTATAATTTACTTACTATTATTCGAATCTCTGTAATTCGAACAAATTTTTAGGTTCCCTCGGCAAAATCTTCTCTATAATTCGAATTTTCGGAGTGTCAACTAGAAACAATAAAAAATTGAACACTTTTTCAACAATTAGCGTGTACTAGGTCTTGAGACTTAGGAAAAAAAATAATAAAAAGTAAATAAAAATCGAGTATTCTTTTGTATTTTTCACCTTTATGATTTCCTTCAATTCCGATTTCTCTCTCTAATTCGAATTTTCACTCTTCAATCCTGAAAATTCGATCAAGAGAGATAATAATCATAAGTGGTCCAGAGAGAAGAAAATCATAGTGGACCGGAGAGCATATCAACATCAGCTAAAAATAACCTCATCAATGAAGTGCTTCTTTTGAGCGGAAAAAGAACAACTTTGAATTAATATAAAAAATATGAACACTTTACCTTGTAGTGAGACATTCTGTAAACCGCGGTTGATATGTTCGGTCAGTTCTAAAAAAATATACAATAAAACATAAAACACATTGCAACCTTTTCAATTTAACTACCAACATTTTCAAACCATTAGTAACAATGTAGTGTTATTTGTTTCATTTTTCGTATCATCTTCAGGGCCTTACCACAAAGCGCCAATCTACTATTCGAATCTCTCGATAATTCAAACAAAAAATGGAGATGGCGTACACGCGTGTCTGATGTTGTGAAGACAATCAAATATATACAACAATCAACGGTATATACGCTAACCGCTCAAATTTTCTTTCTTAAAGTATTTGTCATTACCCGTTAAATGAATTTGGAAAGATCTATTACACGTTAACCGCTCTAATCTTTCTGTCATAATGTATTTGTCATTACCCAGTATATAAATGAATTTGAAAAAAAACAATTATATATGCTAACTGCCCAAAGTTTCCTTCATAATGTATTTGTCATTACCCGGTAAATGAATTTGAAAAAATGTATTACACGTTAACCATTCAAATTTTCCTGTCATATTGTATTTCTCATCACCAATTACCAATTAAATGAATTTGAAGAAACTGATTATACGTTAACCGCTCAAATTTTCCTGCCATAATGTATTTGTCATTACCCAGTAAACGAATTTGAAGAAATTGATTATATGTTATTAATGGCTCAAATTTAGAATGAGTGTGACTGATTAGATTTGATACGACGTTAGTTCGACCGTATTAAACTAGCCTCGTTTAGAAATATTATTGAAACCATGTCATTGAAAAATAATAAAGAATCGATAACATAACAAAAATAACGTTTATTTAGAATGTATCCTGATCAAAAATTTCGTTTTCATCCCTTTCTGTCGACAAATCCACCGATCTTTCACTGGGAGGTTTTCCCAACACGCGCGTCGAGATAGTTGCAGGAATGGGGAATATTTTGAAACTATATTTTCTTTCTTTGCCGAAGGAACTCCACGAGGTTGCTCTGCAGGACTAAATTATTTTCCTAATAACTTGATGTATTTCTTTTGAAGAAATTGTGAGTCTCTGAAATCGTTTTCAGAGTGACCGCTCTTCCAAAGACATTTTGTCACTTCCCCTTTTAAACAGGACGACCTGGACGTTTTCGACGACCTGGACGTTTTCCAGTTTTGGTTGTTTACCTTGGGCACACTTTCCTTGAGGGACACTAAGTGGAAATTCTAAAAATCTTTGGATTCCATGACAAGCGACTTCCCACTGGAATTCACTAACTCTTAAGTAAATCTTGGAAGTCTTCCACTCTTTTTTTCTTCCTCTTATGACCTGGCTCAAAATAACGAATAATAATTTCCTTGGCTGTACCTTTTAGACGCTTAGCTTCATTGACAATAGTATACAAGAACCAAATTTTATTTGTCCTGAACAATTATCTGCCCAGAATTTAAACCTTTTGCAATCTCGAAAGTTACGAATAAAGGCAATGAATGTCACATCTTCAGCTGATCGGCCCTTTATAGGCTCGTGTTGCAAAACGCCCTCCGGTTTCATATTTGCTTTTTTACCAATTGGTGCAAAAATTTCATTGAACACAACAAGGCGCTTGCAAATTATTGCCTGTTTTAAACCAGGTAGCCTGGGATGCATGATAACTTTCTGCATGTCTAGTGACACTGTAATTTCGTCAGTTGACATACCTCGCTCCTTTTCAGAACGAACTTATAAGCAGAACGTGCTTCATCCGCTGTTTTTATGTGGTTCTGGAATTTGCTACGCTTTTCTCAATTTGGCAAGATCACTTGTTTCTTTCCATGTTCTGATTGGATTAATTTTGAAACTGCTGATTCATGTAGTCGAAAACATTTGAAAATGTAAACGAGGACATCTCTCTTTATCACAATTTTCGAATATACACACATACACATTTTATTTTTCGATGTTTTCATGGCAAAGCTCACAAGTTGATTTATTAAGCGAATATTCGAACGTGATTTTGCAATATAAATTTATATGGTTTTATATGAGAAGATACTAAACCTATCCTTTATGGCCATAAGTGAAAATTGCATAATGCATAATGCATAAAAATTGAAATATCTGTAAAATACTAACCGAATAGGTGGCAGAACTGAAATTTTTAAGAATGAACTTACGATGGTATGAAAAAGGGCTGGACAAAATATGTAGTTTTTGAGATATTTAATTTTTTATGCAATATGCATTATGTATTATATGCATTATGCATTATGTAATAAGCAATATGTATGTACTTGGCCGTTTGGTATAAACGTTTTCGAAAGTTTGAGGAAAAAGGCGCTTAATATTGTAAAAATATACTTGCTAACTTGCTAGTTGATAGGGTACAATTTTTTTTTTATTATAACTGTAAAGAAAAAAGAAAAAAGTGTAGCTATAATATTTATGGTTCTTTAATTTAATGAAGACATATATGCTTTAATATCTTCGGGAATGTTATCTGGAACCCGTAAGAACTTGATATCAAATCTCGGTTCAGTCACTCTAACACACTCAACATTCACATGATAATGTGTATCTGAATGTGGCGGGGTACTCCACCGCTCCATCCCCATCTTTGTACGGTCGTTTCTCTTTCCTTGTAATACAGAAGTTGAGTGGAGGCATTGGAATGTCACCATCTGCTGTCCGAAGTGACTCTGAGCAGCCTTGACACTTTTTGATCACACCATTCATTTGTTTTATAAAATAATGGTTGGGGTTGAACATAACCCGTTGCCCTCGTTCGGTTACCGGTGCATTGGGCTTTCGGGCTTGCGTTTTTTTAGTGCTTCCATTTTTTCAGCACTCTTTGGCATATCCGTTTGCACCATTGCTGATAGATTCAAGCCATTATTCTTCTTTTTGTAACTTTCCAGAAACCGCTTGAGCTTACCGTTTGCCTCTGCCGTATCCACTGTATTTGTGCAGACTTTTGTGCCTTTCCAATGGACACAAGATCTATCACATTTGTAATCACCGTTTTTCTTCCCTGTTGCCACATGATGAAATTTCCCTGTTGTATATGTACTTGCAACAAGCCTGTCCTTTGAGTTTCATCCAGGAGCATTTGAAATCAGTTTTCCGTCATTAATGACAGCTGTGGCACGAGTGTGAACACTCTTCATAGTTTCTTTGTGGTGGTCACTCAAATAAGACTGTTAATTGTTCCAAGGAGACTGATAGAACTTTTCTGCTGTTTGATTCAGCAAAGGCAAGCAAATTAAGTGGAGAATCAATGACAAGAGAACTGCCAGTGTCTGTAAAATTATGTATCTTTATGTCCATTGCTATGAAGTGTTTTAGATATGCATCTCTTTCTTCCTAAATTTAGAAAAAAATTAAAACAATACAGTTTTTTCTTTATCATTTTTGTGATCTCAACTTGTAAATGTGCACACAGCTTTAATTTGTCTGGTCAACAGTCTGTTAATTATAAGGATATACAAAGAGGTTTTGAAATTCATTTTTAAGAGGAATAAAAGTTTTTAGTACAAAATTTCTGTGTATTTCTTAATATTTCTCCTTGTATTTTAATTTAACTAGACATGAAATAATGACGTATATATATTTAACTATTTGTTTACATACCAAAAAAATGAAGAAATCTGTGTGCGCATTATTTTATAAACTGGATGTAGAAACATGTCTGATTGGCTCTTTCCAATTTTCTTTAGTAAAAATTCTGATTATTAAAATTTGCTAGACATGTTTTGTTTGTTTGATTAGGGTTGTGGATTTTTGTTTTTGTGTAAATTGTTCTGTGTATTCAGAGGCTCCAATTCTAATTTAAAATTCCAAACTTTGAACCCCTATTTACTCTAGACTCTAACATGATCTTTTACACTCCATTTCATCCATGAGTTAGAATCCACTTGCATATACACTCATAAGATGGATGTAGCTTGTATGGTCCTTTGTCAATAATGGCCCAAAAAACATTCCGCTGTTGTCTCTCCACCAGTTCTTTTATCTTTGTTGCTTACTCATTCACAGGAAGTGGATTCTGTTTGTGTTAAATTTTCTTGGTGGATCTCCCAATCCTGCTGCCATGCGCTTTGGTTGAAGCACATTCTGTTGCATTGTTTCTTTATTGTATTGGCAAAACCTTTTTTGATAACCTCTTCTCCCAAACAAACTCTAGGGATTGAAGACGTGCCTCAAACTGCTCATTATCATCTGAATCAACAATGCCAACTGCCAATGCCAATGATTTTAGCACATTGAATCAAAACTAGTTTTAAGGTGGTGCAATCATGTCACCTAGATGCAAAGGAAAATTAAGAGTTGTTAAGCAAGAGTTACATGTCATTTTTGAATGTTTGCTATGTCACTGCCTTTTTAAGAAATAACAAAATATAGTAATAATTTCTCAAGGGAAATTAGACAAGACAAATTTCTTTAAAAATGCAAAACAAACAAGTTCGTGCTTCAACGTTCTCAGGAAACTTTGAACTTAATAAAATCCTTCTTTCATACAGCGAAAACGAAACAAGATATTTGTGGAAAGGAGTTATCTTATAAAATTCAAACAACCGCAATAAATATATCCACATATTACAATTGAACACTAAAAATACCTTTAATAGCTGAGTACCCAGATAATTCCATTTGTCCATTCACCACAAACAATGGTATCTGTTGGTCTCTTCTTCAGTTCTGCCATGTTTTTGCTGACTTATTCATAATACTGTTGTTGCACAGCTGGTGATACATACAACCGTTGATTAGCATAACATTCTGTTTTACTGGTTGAACCTAGGTTGACAAACTTGCAAAATCTTTTAAATTGGTTGTGTTGACGTCCAGATAAAATGAGAGCGGTGTCTGTAGCGTAGTTAATTCAAAGACCTAGAACAACAAGTTAGTAATTTTTTTGCCATAGTTAACATTTTCACATTACAGACATTACATTTTAAATACCTGCAGCATATAAAACGACTGGAATACCACATTGGAATGACGTCACATCTCCACTTTAATTTTAAGCAGAATCCAACTTGTGTGTGCTCCACATCAATGATTTTCTGACTCTAGGTTTACAACAAGAAGCCATTAGCAATGTATGTTTACAATTCGTCTGTACTTTCTAGGGTTTACTTTATGGAACGGTATTCGGCTACGGTTTTTGCACTTCTGCATAGTAGCCTGTCCGCTGGAATGCGCATCAGGCTGACGTTAGCATATTAACGACATTGGAACACTCTCTCTCTATTATCTCCGTCTAATTGCTTTAAAGACAGTCTTAATATGTATAAGTTTCATAATATTTCCACTATTCGAGTTTAAATGTTTCTTAAATGTTTTTTTATCAAATAAAGTCTTTTTTGTAACAACTGGTGACGATGTTCTAAATTCTGAAATGGTAAATAATAATATGGACCGAACAAATAGGATCCAAATTTATGCATTCTTTGAAAGCGAGAAGTATAAAGATTGTTTCAAGCATCAGATTTTTTTTTACTTTTTCTTAATCTCAGCCTTATAATACTTCTTAGGTTTTTTTTAGATCTGTTAAAGTCAATATGTTTTTTTTTTCAAAATTGAAATTTCCGCCCATCCAGGCGTTCTTATTCTTGATTTAAAAAAGTTTCAAGTCAAATCCCTATGTTACGCGCAGGCGTGAAGGTTGCTATAGGTAACCAAAAATGATATTAAGTGAAAACGTGGGGCTTTGGGGCTTCCAAGCAAAATTCAACCAAAACGAAAGCGTAAGGGGCTTCTAAGTGGCTCTTTGAATTGACTTAGGCAATTAGCCATTTAGTCAAATATTACTAATCTTGACTTTAAATAGTTTCAAAGACAAAATGGTACATTATGCGCATGTTTGAAAAATGCCATAGACAGCCAAAATGATATTCACCGAAAACGTGGGGCTTCGGGACTTCAAGCGAATCCAACTAAAAAAAGGGACTTTGAAGGAGCTTTGAAGAAGCTTCCCAAATCTAGAAGCCCTTACAATTAAGGAGGTTTGAAGAAGCTTCTCCAATCTAGAAGCCCTTACAATTTTGTCTAAAAGTTTTTTCAGTTAAATTGCATTTGAAAGATGGATATACTAAGCATTAAACATTAGACAGATACATTAATTCTTTCACGCCGTTTAAGTCGCAGGCTTTCATAAGAAATTCAAAATTCTTTACATAGTAGGTGATTCTTTTATAAAACAGGTGACCCCAGTTCTTAGAAACATTTATGCAGGTTTTCAAGGAATTCTCAAATGATAAAATAGTTACAAAATTCTATAAACTTACTTTGACTACTTTCATGATGGCATCCATACAAAATGCTTCGCTTTGGCTTTCCTTGTTCCGCGGCTTGATGTATTTAAGCTCACCGTCGACTACCCAATTAATTCCATGGTAGCTAATCCAGCAAAGTTTCAGATAATGTTTCTAGGGACGAAAGAATTTATCCCAACTTGGTAGTATCTGTGTTCCTGTATCTGATCATGTAAAATTATTAGGTATCACAATAGATAACAAAGTCCGTTTCAAGCGCCGCATTGGAGAGCTCTGTAGAAAGGCTTTGGGTAAAACTAAAGCCCTTCTACGTATTAGACCTTTCTTGCCATACAAACTGCGAAATCTTTGTGCAATGCTTATATTTCCTCTCCACTTATATGGATGAATTTTAGCAAAGACAGCAATTCTGAAATAAATAGACTGCATCGAAGATCTAAATTTTAATCTTAACTTTGACGAGCTGCTGGCGTTTGACAAAGCTGTTTCTTTACACATCTTTTCCATTCAGAAGCTACTCCTGGAGGTTTTCAAATCCCTAAATGGCTATAGTCCAACTATATCTCTGACTTTTCGCATCGCATTAAAGAACTCTCGAGCAGATGCTGTAGTTGTTCGATTTGCAGCAATTAGTTTCTTTTTGACAACTATTACATGTATAAATCATACACAATAGGTTGGTTTTGATTAGTTTATTTTTTAGAAACTATTTTTGTACTAGCTGCACCAACACAAAATAAATTAACTAATACTGCTACTTCTACTACCAACAACATTGTTAAAGCCAGTTAATTTCGAAGGCATGCTTGCTCTGATATTTCCTTCGTCAGGCATATATATTACAGAACTTAAACACGTGACAATGCGCGAATCTAACAAGTGAATATTGTGGATACTTTAGCTTTACTGATTTCAAAGCTGTCTGCTAAATCTTCATTCGTTAAACTAAGTCTTATTTTCATAAGTGTTATTAAAAGCTCATCTCTTTGTGTTAAGTATCTCTGCCGAAGTGTCTTTTCTTAATTTCTGTTTTGATTTTATGGCTGTTTTCTTTTCTTTCTTGTGTGACTCACTTATGATACTTTTGTGATTTTCTTACAGTGGATACATATATATTGGTAGAAAAACAAGTAAAACTCGGCAATTTCTAATGCTAACGCATGACAAAAAACATCTTATTTTACTAAGTCTAAGAACATATCCCAGATTTTGTGTTTGATGTGGATTTTTATCAGTGGGATACCCATCTACAAAGTGGTGGCTACAAATGCGTGCACCCTTTTTTGACTTTCTTTACACTGCTGGCGCGCTCTGACTTTCTCAAGAGTAAGAAAAAGATTTTTCTCTTTTCGGCGGGAAAAAATGTTGTTGTTGAATTGAATCTTCTAAATGCGTGCTGATGATTGAGGAAATCAATGAGAGGATGAATATTTACAGTTACGCTTTTATAAAAGGTTTTACTTGCTCGTAGTACTTTATATAGAAAAAGTAATGAATTGTATGAGTCGTCTTTAGAGGAGAGTGATGTGTTTCAGTGTACAATGTTGTATGCGAAGATGAATCGAGGCAAATGTTAGTGTGGAACAAATGTCTATGGATGAAGAGAGTGAAAATTAATTAGATTTGCTGAAGTTGTTTCAAGGTCAGTTTTACCAAATTCATGAGAATCATTAAAAATACCATCTAAACTTTATTTTTTAAATGGGATAGAAAGAAAGTTTTTGAAAACAAGGTTAGTGGAACTGATATACGATCTAAGCTAATATGTAGCTAAATTTTTCCGGGAGCTATCTAATGTACTTTTGGTTTAAGTAGCCTAACAGTCTTTTCTTCGTAAATATTTGCATAACTTACTAAAAATTACACAATTACTCTCCGTTGTTTTCCTACGTAGAGGCCAAAACTCTAGCTGCCCTGATTTTCTAAATTTTGGCAATACATACTGCATCGTGGTTGATTGTTCACATTCGCTGTCTTTCAGTGGCTTTTCTCCAACTGATTAAAATTCATCGTCATGGACATATTTAAACAAGTCATTTTACTGCTCTGTTAATCATTTAATAGTCCTTTCCATCTGTCGCGATAATGTTGTTTCAGGCAATACTGAGTGGTCAAGCACAGATTGTTACATGTTACCCACCCGATGAATACGTTTCGGCTTTTTTATTCGTTTGTTGACATTTGGTTATGTTTTTCTGTGGCTTTTCTTCAACTAAATGAAGTTCTATTTTCATCGACAACTAGAGATTGTAAAGTTCGGAACCATTGCCACTTGGACATTTGGTTTGGAGGGAATATAAGTAAGTACAGCTTTCATTTATTTGATTTTTACCGGAAATGTACTTCTTTACATTTGATGACTTTTGAGCGCTTGGAGCATTTTGCCGTCCAAACTAGCCAGCTTTTTGATAAAATAAAAACCCCGGATTTCGGCATAAGGCAACCACTCTTTTTCTCTTTCCGTTTCGAGTCGTACAGCAGCGCTTTATCCCCGATGTTAAACTGTTCAGCTTTATTTCGTCTTGCTAACTTTTTCTTCGACTTTTCGACCATTTTCATGTCTCGCCACGTCGCAATTTGCTCCAACAGCAGCCAAGAGTTTCGCCACACTGCACCCCCCCCCCCCGACCCCGACACTTCCGCTTCACAAGCTTCCAAGCCAAACCTCCCCAATTACACAGTACTCACCAGCTACAACCAGAATCGCCGCAAAATCCACAGAGCACCCCACTCCACACTGAATTTCTGGAAACTTACTCAGAAAC
>JAUBWS010048445.1:0-10849 GCA_032270445.1 Darlingtonia californica | reverse complement strand
GAGTTATTCTTTGCTAAACACGTTTCATGCTTAGCTGTAGACTTTGACTTTTGAACTATGGAGTACGCGTGTGTGTTATGGTAGAAGGTTAATAATAATATGGCTTATTATTTGCCAGGTATTGACTTTTGAACTATGGAGTACGCGTGTGTGGTGTTGTGGTAGAAGGTTGTTAATAATATGGCTTATTATTTGCCAGGTATTGACTTTTTAACTATGGAGTACGCGTGTGTGTTGTGGTAGAAGGTTGATAATTATATGGCTTATTATTTGCCAGGTATTGACTTTTGAACTATGGAATACGCGTGTGTGTTGTGGTAGAAGGTTGTTAATAATATGGCTTATTATTTGCCAGGTATTGACTTTTTAACTATGGAGTACGCGTTTGTGCTCTGGTAGAATGTTAATAATAATATGGTATATTCTTTGCACAAGAATTTCACTCTAGTTTTCAGGAGAAAAGTCTATGAGATTTATTTGAAATAAGAAAGATCAATATTTTTGCTTGTTGAACCAATTTTACTACGCGAATTCTACACAAATGGAGGAAATGTCTAATAATGGAAACATTTTGTTATTACTCGTATTTAGTAGCTAAGACTTTTGTTCAACATAAAATGCAGTGAGGTGAAATAACGTTAAAACGAGCGTTTTGTGTTTGCGTGGTCAGAGGTGTATTAAAGAAAAATTTCCGTGTGATGAAGGTTAGCTTAAATTTGTCTTTTAACACGTTCACTACCAGGCTGTTTTCAAAAATCACAAAATTTGCAAATTTGTGCAACATAACAGATTTTGGTTTCACCCGATCTTCTTATAAAGCTGTGATTTCTAGTACTTCTGGCAAAACAAGACTTGATTGAATTTTGTGTTTTAAAGAATACAAAAACTTGACCTTGTGGTACCAACGTGGTATATAATGGCATTAATCGACACGCACAAATTTATTTAACTTTATTTAAAATTTTAAGTTCAAATCCCAGCTTGATTCACTGTGTTTCAAAAGACTTGTCACAGTGTGTAATGTTATATTACTCACTGTGACAAGTCTTTTGAAACACAGTGAATTCAGCTTCTCAATCTAATCGATTTTATCAGATAACAGAGTTAGCTTTGGATAGAATAATAATTTTGACTATGTTGTTCACTTCTTTTTCATAAAAACAACTCGGTATATGCGTGGTAGTATGCAGTAATTAACTGGTAATTTCTTTAAGTCTCTCAATTTCCGAATTTTGTTTTTGATTAGTATATGCAAGTGTTTTGTATACCTTCAATCAATCTATAATAAACTGAATAGAAACCATGATTCGGCACTTGCACCACAATGCCGTGGCTTCAAGACCTGACCAATACCAGGCAATATATTAGACATTGGCTCTGTCTCCATCAGGGTTGATAATTATGGTGCTAATCTATATAATATATTGTATCTATCTCGCATCACTCATATTAGACACTTTTGGCTTGAGGTCATGTCGGTGTCGATCTGAGCTTCGTTAAACCAGATATTTAGAATGTGTCTCTTGTCATCATATATTTATGGCAATTCATCACAAATATCTGACATTTTACCAGTATGAAATGGAAAATATTTTTAAGCTTCATTCGACGATTACCGAAAGATATTTTCTTTTTTCCTTCGCTCAATTTATGATTTACTGTTTGTACATTTTAATTGATGAGGTCGACCGGTAAACAAAGTTTCCGCCTTGAAACCGCAAGACTATGACCTCAACCCAAGCATCCGTCTATTGAACAAATATGAGTAGCGTAGATTGGGTTTATGATCGATGTGGTAGGTTCTGGGATCTGACTCCACCTCAGCATCCCATCTCTCTGACCTTGTCATTCCTTCCTGCTATTTCTTTGCTAAACTGATTATCTGTCTGTACTGTAAATTTGTGACTTTATTCTTTTTCGGTTTTGATGCCTATACAGTGCAAAAATCCTATCGATTGTGCAGTGGGTTAAGAAGATATAGCAATTTGGTGGAAGCTGGAATCTAGATACCAGACCTCTTTGATGGTATAAAAACCTAGTAACCACAGTGGCTTCTTCCGGGCTAATCTCTGAACTACAAATCCAGTGTTCAGAATCTTAGGCAGCACGCAATGTTTGACTTAGTGAATCTCACGCGGGCACTTTAAGTCAAAAGTTAATAATACCTCGTTTAACATAAGTATAGTTGCAAATCACTTTTTGTTTTTTTATCCGCCATGTTTTTACGTAGGATTACGATGTTTCTCTATTCGTTTCCTAGATAAATTGTTTACGAAAGAATAATATTTGCGTTTTTAAGATACTGACTGAGAACATTTGTTTTGATATACAACCATTTTGTTCCTTTTCGGTCATTTTTGAATATATTATACTTTTGTACGACGGTTGAAAGCAAACAAGTTGAATTTGAAAGTTGAAACTTTATTTATTTATTTTTTCAAATTTTGGTAAGCAACACGAGGTCAATTGACATAAAGTTGGATTTTAACAGGTCATGGATAAGTTTTGGAAGATTTTTGAATTGTTTTAATTGCAATTTGAATCTTTACAGTTCTTCCATTTTTGAATGTGATAACTGCTCTGCCTTAGTTTTGTGGTGTTGTAGGGGGATGTTTTCTTTGCTCAACTTTCTCTAATACTTTTTATTAAACGTTTGGAAATTTCGTTAAGTTAAATTCGAGATAAACTTACCGGGAAATTTTAATTTCATCTTAGCAACTATATATTCTATGTACCGCTAATTAATTTTTTGCTTATTGTTGTGTAGGTAAAAGTGCACATTTGATCAAAAAAATGAATTTGTTTTTGCAAAATTTCGGAATTTAGAAGGTTATTTTCTGTAATCGCGAAAGTTTTGCCCTTTAAGGATTATTGTGATGGTTTACAACATTTAACTTAATCGCAAAGACAAATTTTCCACACTCACCGGTTATTGTAATTGCATGAAATTTCCGACCACCCTCTCGGTAATTAGTATTTAAGGATTTTTCCAAAGAGTACCCAATGAAGTTTCAAGCAAACATGTTATTAATACTACTTATTCAAAAAACTATTCATCCTTCTTAGATTCAATTCAAGAAAATGTCAAACACAGAGAAGTAGGTCTTGTTGTTATCATAACTGTTTCATCAATATGCCTGGTTTTGCTCTGCTTTTATTTCATCATGAAACACACATCAAAGAAATCTAAACGAGGCCGTGTGACTGAAGAAGCTAGATTTGATTTTCGCGATCAGTCTACAGCGGGCGAAAGTTTTTCATTGTTTTCTTCGTTACCATGGAACAAGGTGAGCACCGTCCTTGGGCACATCAAGGTGAGTTTCATATTAACATTTGTAAAGTAAAACCTAGGACACACATTTTTAAGCATATCGTCTTGGGTAAAGTGAACTTGGGTTGTTGATGTCTAAAAGTTATAGATTTGTAATTTTTTACCGGCTGATGGCATAGTGGTTAGAGCATTTGCTGCCTACTTGCTAATAAACCACGGCAACATAAGGTGTGGATCACGAGTAAGTGTAGACTAGTTAACTAGCCTATTATTTTTATCAAGTCACTAGGTACAGCGGTGTAAGTTAAAAACGCGCAGCGATGGAGTGTCCGTACGGCACTTACGGCATTTGTATCCGATTTACACGTTTTGGATTATATTTCCCGTTTTCTCGGCTCTTTCGGAAAATCGACTAGCTAGCGATAGAAGCTAACGAAAAGGGATCTTTCCAGTAGCCCTCGACTGCGGTTAACCGACTTACTATCTTGTTAAATTATTCACTCGGAAAATGGGAAATCACTGTGAAAAATGTTAAATCAAGTATAGACAAGGACACTTGATGATATTTCGAATATGATGGCTGAAAATTGATGAAAGGGCGGGAAAAAGATCCGGAAAAAGTCCTGACCCAGCAGGCAAAATTAGTAAAAGCCCTATGTGGAGGAGTGTTTTTCTTTTTGAAATAAATAGGAAACACTCCTCCGTGCGTTTTTTTACGATTTTTTACACTAGCGAAATTCTAAAACGTTTCCACGTAATGGTTAGGCTGATTACGCTTTTTTGCGTTTTTCGTAAGACTCGACCTGGTACTGAACCCTGGTTTCCTAGGCAATTTGTATGGTAGAAGACTGTCTCAGGTCAGGTTACTTTTAAAAAGTTGTTAACTTGCATATTTGAGTACTTCTAAAAGAATGCCCATTTTCAATCTTAAGAACGCTCATAGAATTTACAATAGAATGTTGTCTACGAATTCAAGGCCTTGGGGTTGTGCCTTCCTCCCTTTCAAAAATTCTAGGCCGGCCTCTATCTGAAAGCATTCCTAGCTGCTTAAAACTAATTATTTTTTTCTATCCTCCGTAGAGTTTCTTTACTCGATGCTCGTGCAGTACATACACTGAAAGTGAAGATGACAGTGAGGAGGAGTGCGAGGAAGGAGAAGACCAAGCGTTTTTCACGAAAACAAGACGATTCAATGCAGCTGCTTCTCGTAAGAAGAAAAAACTCCGGTATAGCCTGCAACGCAAGACTAGCTACTACGGTACTGTACATATGAACTTAGCTCAGCAGACTGAACCCATCGTCGATGGTGACGTATTTGCGACGTCACCGGGTGGGAGGGGTCATCAACCAGAAGAAATCGGTATGCAGCAAATACGGAGTACGGAGGTGAACGGAACACAGGGAGTTTCGTCTTTGGAAAATGTCCACTGTTAGGTCAAGTGGCTTAAAGGCGCGGCCGCGAGTTCAAGTTTTAATTCGCAACCTTAAGCACGAAGACAGGAACGCCATTTTAAGATATAAGAGGCTCTTGCCTGTAACTATCGAGAGACATTTCTTATAATAATTTTGTCAAGATTTGTGGTTAGAGGCTAATTGCGTTTTAGATTCTCATTTTAAAGACGACTTGATAGAGCTTGTTCTCAGATTGCAACAACGGCAACGTTATACTTTTTGATACCTTGATTTTAATTGGCTTTTGTTTATAAAAAGAGGGATTCACTTGTATTTATGAATTTTTATTGGATACTAACGTAATAACTTTTTGGCGTTGAAGCTGCAAAACAGGATATATTTCCTACAAAAAGTTAAAATCTAAGACACTTTCTAATTGACGTCCACCCGTCTTATTGCGACCCTAAGCACCGACCCTAAGCACCGACCCTATTGTCAATTGCTAATTGGATACGCAATGAAAATTTGAATTTTTAATCTTTTTCAGAAGAATACCATAAGTGTAATAATTTTGTAAAAATAGAATATAGAATAGTTATTAATTATATGATTAAGGCCTTGAAAAATTTTATTTAATAGAATCAATTTTTACGTTTCACAAATTAATGGATTAGCGAGGTTAGGAAAACTAAAATCTACGACCTATGACGTTGCACAGCTGTTCTGGAAATTAGCAATTTCAAGCGACTTTCAGCAGCACAATCGATCAGTGTCTAAGTTCGGCTGCCGGTACGTCGTAGATGTTGGTTTGTATAACCTCGCTATTATAGGGCATTAGTTTTTTAGTCTGTTGTCTTGCGCATGTGTGAGTTAAGTGGATGGATCAGAATACTAATTTTTGCAAATTTAGGCCAAAATAGCAAAGTTCCACAATAATTTACAATAATTTACACAGCAAATCACGTTCCTGTTCGACAGGCCCGTTAAACCCGCATGGAAAGTTTTTACCTTTTGGACTAATGGTGGACAAGAATCTTAGTTTTGTTTAAGAAATCCATTTTTTCCTGCATCTTTAAATGTAAAAGTTTATAATTTGCCTAATGAGCATCAAAATCCAAACCTCTCCAACTTTCCTTTCTACAATTTTCAACTGCGTATGGGTGGATTGATTAATCAGATTTTGTCACGGGGTAGCCAACTTTTCAAAAAAATAAATTAGCCGCTGCCTGATGACGCATTTCTTTTGAATACTGCTAAATTTATTTTAGATTAGTAACGATACGGAAATTGGTAACACGGATTTTAGTTACCAGATTTTAGCCGTTCTCTATTGAAATATATTTTATTTTTATGCAAAATTTATTGTAATAATAATATAAAAAGAGATTTTTTAACGGTAACATTTTGAATTTAAAATTATTGTACGTATGTTGTCCCTGAAAATTAACATACAAAGTCTTACAGATATTATAAATGGTTTCATTGCTATACGCGCTTTTGAGGTTGGTTTATGCCCCCCCCCCCCCACAAAAAAAAATTAATTCTATCAGGGTCAAAACAACGATATAGAAAGAATAAATTAAACCGAACGAGTTCAATGTCTACCTTTTGCTATATCGTTGGTCAACTCATCTGATTTTATTGAAGTTTAAAACGGAACAGTATGAACCTTGGTGTATGCTACAATCTACACGGAAGGGTAGAGGCAATTAAGAAATAAAAATACTTACCTGTCAGAACAAGGAAGACTATGTGTGAAATTAAGTTCATTTTAATTTGAATTAAGAGAATTTTTGTCATGAAAGCCTTATGGAGGATTTTTCTTGCTCCATTCACGTTGCAAATCCAGCAATAAAAAACGACCCAGTACGTAATAAAACATAGCTCACAAATCGGATCAATAACCCGAAACAGGAAAAACTGGAAGGTGGCGTACGGAAAATATAGGAGGAAAATACTATTTTTTGCTTTGCCGTGGATTCCGTTTTTCCTTATTTGTTTTTTCTTTTTTGAGAGTCACAACTAGTTCACTAGTCTGCCGGGATCCCGGCAATGCACAACCGGGATCCCGTCTGAAAAACGTCCCGCTTGACCAGGGCGGGATAATTTTTCCATATAATCGAATAAAATAACTTAAGATAATTTGTGGACCAAACGGGATCCTGTTGTCACGGAAAAGCTGGACAATTTTCTCCGTATAATCAGCCCCGAAGTCTGTTTATGTCTTGACTAAAACAAAAATTAATCATAATTTTTTTGAAGTTTTCTCAAAGCTTTTTGCCTCTTGAACATTTCCACTAGAATTGCCATGTTTTTATTTATATATGATTTTTTTGTTGTTACGTATTTCGCTCTACATTTAGCTTTGTAGCCACTTTATAGCTATTTCACAGCTATTTTTAACCTGTACAGGGTGTATCAAAAAAAAGTATAGTGAAAAAGTAAAATTGTTTTATAAAATACCCAGGAGGTTATATCTTTCAGTTTTGGTACCATTAAATTTCTACAAATCTCTTCTTTAAATAGTTAAATATCGATTTGTTAATTCACGATTTCAATTTTTTTAAATCTCACCTTCATGACTTTAATTTAGATTTGCGCCTTAACAAACGGGTCATTTTTAATTTCTTTTACTATTTAAAAAGGAGACGTGTAGCTTTATATTGGTATCAAAACTGAAAGCTTTAAGCTTTTAGATTTTTATAAAAAAAATTATTTTTTCACTACTTTTTTTGACACATCCTGTATAATATTTTGTAAATAATTCGTTTATCTTATTTTATTACCTTAAGCTATTATTGTAGATTTTGACTCTACTTTCACAATCACTTCATAAATTGCCAATAAAATCGTACAATGATCGTATCATTCAAAAAAATTGGAAAAATGAAAAACGAAGATTAAAAGACTGAAAATTATATTTTGGACACGTGCTCTTCATGCGTTGAATGTACACACGTAACGAAGAGCGCGTATTAAGTAAGTATTGAAAAAGCTGTCAATACAATGCGCAGGTCGAGGTAGGTGTGCGTAAAAAGCAGCTTTCAAAACAAAAATTGAAATCAATTCTTATTTTTCGAAATGAAAATTTATCGTAAATTTCTCTAAGCGTTGACTTTAAGCTGGCATACCGGAAAAGTGGGACCCAGGACTCTACAGCGGGACCCTAAAACTGGAAAAGCGGGATCCTTAATTAATTTCCAAAGGAATTATAGATAGGTGTCGGCCAAAACTTGACAAAGAAACTCTACACGACTCTACGGAATTCTACAGGACAGTGGGACCCGAAAATAAGAAAATCATGACTCTTAATAATTTTTTGAATGAATTAGAATTAGGCATCGACATCAATAATTGAAAAAGAAACACGAACATTAGTCCTATCACGTTGGAGGTCAAGCCGTGAGATCACAAAGATCTTTTCTTTTAGCTGAGATGCCTTATTTAAGAATTTTTGAAACATTTTTTATATTGTTTTATTCCTGCAAAAATTATGTTTCACCTAATTTGTATGCGCTAAAAGAATTAGAGGCAGGCAGGCAGCATCGTGAAGTTTCTTTGTCAAGTATTGATGCCGACACCTAATTAAGACCCGTTATAATATTTGTAAAATGCCAAAAAAAGGAAATTTTCGATTTTCATTTTTCCAATTTTTTGAACGATACGATTGGTGCACGGATTCCAGAGATACTCTAATCCCTGTTGACTAGACAGCCTAAAAAGGTTGTTTTCGTCAGGGAACTTGTAAGTTAGTTTTTGATTATGTACACAAACAAACATAACAAACAAACTATGAATCGGAATAAACTTCCTTGGACATCGAACGTGATTTCGAATTTTGAGCTTCGAATGGAATGTTAGAATATTTCTTTTAGAAGCAGGCGGCTTATGCTCGTGCTTAACAAAAAGGTAAACATGTGCGGCAGTGGAGGAGAAATTTTTGTCAACAGAACATCATTCAAACAAGTGAGTGATTACAAAAATGAAAACTTTTTAGTATTTTTTTATCAGGAATACATCTTTCTTTAATGGAAGAAAAAGTTTGTAGTATGAAAATGAGCTTCAAAAATGCAGAAATTTTAAATAAATTCAAAATCAAGAGTACCGCAAAGTGCCTGAAACAGTCATGTGACATTATTTGATTAAAATGGGAGGCTCGCCTCACTGTAATTTCTATTTTGCTCAGTCCGAGTATGCAAGAAGAAACAGTATGGCATCTAGAATACTACTTACATTAATGGACCAGGCAAAAATTTGTCAAATCATATCACCTGAAACTAGAATGTGTTCTTATACCTATAATAAGAGGCTTCTAAAAAGTTAGGTATTACCTATGATAAATAGTCTAAAGGTGAGCCTTCATTTTTGTATATAGGTATTACAAACTTAAGTTAAGTATATCTGGAAAAACTCAATTTCTAGTGGAAAGGTTGAATAATTTAGATACTATCTCTGAAAATTCATTGTTGATGTCACTAACCCCTACGGAAAAACAGTTGCTTAATGAAAAACTCTATTTAACCTTAACGATTAGTAAAAAGTAAATTATAAGAGTTTCTTAAGGAAAATTGACGGTGACTTTGAATTCGTTCGAATTATAGAAAGATATTCGAATAGTAAGTAGAGATTCGAATTAGAGGGAGTCAACTGTATTTCAAAAAAATCGTTCACCAAAGACTCGCTACATTTTATAATTGCGCCCACAGGGCGCTTTTAATAGAAGCCCCCGCCCGTTATATTGGCGTTGATCTTGGCGTTTTGTTGAGTGGCTGGAAAAAATCTCGACCCGAATTTTCAGCTGTGGTCCCATTATGTTTTCTCTTGTTTACTTTCAGTTATTCTATTATTGGTTTGTTATGGCTGTTGAGTAAATCGAGACACGGCTCCTTCCGTAATGGATTTTATTTCTTTTCAGGGGGTGAACTTTTACAAAATTCAAAAAAAGTGGATATTTTTTTCATTTTTGAAATAAATTTATAACGTGTATACTTTTCGATATGTTTTAATATATCATTATTTTTTTTTTCAATGATGATAGAGGGATTTTGTGTAAAACTTTGTTTAAAAAAGTGCGACCCCCTAACTCCCTTACTTTAAGATAACACTTTCGAGCTGTCCGGTTATTTCATCTACCTATCCGGGTCAATACGTAGTTGAATAGACAATCAAACATAAAAAGAAAAAAATAATTGACACTTTTTTCAGTATTTAATATATTTAAAAAAATCTTTTAAACGTTATTTTGAAACAATTTTTATATAAAAACAAGTGTTATTTTCTTGTGATTCAAGACGTGATTCAACGTAACTGTATTTCCCGTCGATTTGGATTTACGTGTTTTCACCGCTGACCTGATTGCTTTTGTTATTCTTAAACTAGAAAATCGTGTACAGTATTGGACATTGCTATGCGACATTATTAAAAAAGCCATTTCACACGGGCGGCCAACTGAAATGCAAACATGCATTGTTTTATGACGTAATGTTTTGCTCCTTCTGTATTTCCCAGCCAAAGTACTCAGGTATGGGCCCAAAGTCACGAACTTTGAAATGTATCATTGCGGGCGCGTTCATAGCGGAAGCTACATGCTAGTAATAATTGTATTTTAAACAGGCAATTTGGATTTAGGAGTAAACACTCCACAGCTCTTTCTCTAAATAGTTAATCGAAAGTATAAATAAAAATCTGGACTAAGGAAAGTTTTACAGTGGCATATTCATAGATTTTCAAAAGGCGTTTGATACTGTCGAACATAAAATCCTATTAAATAAAATGCATCATTATGGTGTCAGAGGTATCGCTATTTCTTGCTTTAAATCCTATCTAACCAACCGAAATCAATCTCATTGGAAATGCAAAGTTATTGCGTCTATTAATTAAATATGGTGTGCCACAGGGATCTATATTTGGTCTATTATTGTTTCTTATTTACATTAACGATTTAATAAATTCCATTTCCTTTTTCAGAAGTTTTTCATTTTGCTGATGACACCAGTCTACTGTACTCCAGTCAATATTTAACGAAAATAAAAAAAAAGTCAATATATTGATCTTACGTTTTTGACGAAGTGACTTAATTCAAATAGAAAATCACTTAATGTTGCTAAAGCTGAAGTTATTTTATTTAGGCATCCCAATAAACAAGTAAACTATGACTTAAAACTTAAACTTAACGGGAAGAAGATC
>JAUBWS010048434.1:0-18954 GCA_032270445.1 Darlingtonia californica | reverse complement strand
GTGTCTTACTTGATAAAATGATCTCTATATACATACCTTTCGAAAAAATGTAATAATTTCTGCTAATACGTGCTAGTAAAAGATTGGTGAGCGGTTTAATTTATTGAAGTCCACCATGATATACATCCATCTAATTTTCAATTCTAGGAAAATTGAATATTTTTGAATAGAATGAGTCACAGAAGCATAAAAATTTCCCAAGCAATGGAAACTTATTGAAATTGATTTACTTATTGGCCAAGGTCGGGTATTTTTATTCATTACACTAATTCTTTAACCTGGTGTGTATTATCCTTAATACTTCACGCAAACCATTGAAGAGGTGAAAATTGTTTTACCGAATTTGAAATTGAGGTCGCTAAAGAGAGATAATTTCTGATGACAGCCTATGATATTTATGAACCTTTACATTAATTTATTATATGTTATACACAGTTGAAATATTTGAGTTTAAACATTAACATTTAACTGTTTTGTTTTTGATTCAATATTTATACAGTTTTTCTTATTCTTTTTATGTTAACTGGTTAATAAGAGCTTGGATTGTCTTATCAGTAGATACATCATCCTTGTCATATAATAAGCACAGAGGTGATTAGCTTCATGTTTGACTCGTGATACTCAAACTTAATTGGAGAGACACAATAACTATCATTGTAAAACGTTTTTTCTAAAGGTTGCAATATAGAAAACAATATTAAAGCATCATAAGCATCAAATAACGGTATAAATTATGTTGCTAGGTGTAATGACAATTTTACCTAACTATTAAAAAGCGTGATAGATGGATTTTCTGCAGTTGTGAAATACTTGATTAAAGCTCTGCAATGACTTATACTCATTTCATTTTCACTGACTCATTGCAGGAATACGTTGATGATCAAAACAAGGGAATGATAACCACTTTTTTGAAAGATTACAAACCTCAAAGTTGTTAAAGATAATTAAGAAATAAAGCATCCTACAGTGGCATAACTTTCCTTATCTACAATTACCAACAACAGAGCTTTCAGTTGTTGGAATTGTTTATCCAACCAAATGCAAGTAAATTTCATGTATTTTCAAAACGGTATGTTGTCCTCCGATACTTTAGATTGGCCCTTCCTAAGTAAGAAAGAAAATTCGGCACCCAGATACTATGGGCCCTTCATTCACGACTTTATTGAACCGACTACTGTTACAGAGTCCATTCTAAAGAACGGCAATTAGATACGTTGAAGTAAACTAATCAGCAGTTGCCTTGAAAAAAAAACTCAATACAATCAGCTGAAAGTAATGTCAATTCAAGATGATTTGCTTGTCAATCATTCTAGCCAACAGCTGATGCCTGCTGAGCTCAACAGAAGAGACCACCCAGTATAGGATCAATAAATTAATTTAAAATCTTACTGGAAAATTAAAATGATCGCCAATATTCTTTTGATTGTTTCAAAATTTGTTACAAGTGAATGTGAAGGTCTCCCAGTATGGAGAAAATAATATTATTGATAGTCATTAGAATTTTACCGGAAAATTAAGGCCAATTCTAATTGAGTAATTACATTAAAGTAAAAATCTCCCAATTAAAACGAACGAGAAATATCGGAAGTCACATTGTACTGGAATTACTGCAATTTACATATGACAATTATCTCATTTTGAAAGCATAGTTAGCATTAAATGTTAATTAACCCTCTTTGACCTCCCCCCCCCCCCCCCCCCCCAGATTGGCAAGTGGTGTCAAAAATTTCAGAAATATTTTTTGAGAATTTTTAGATATTACCATATTGTACATCAATCGATAGGAAATTTAACGTAGAGCACAAATATGTTAATTAGACATGCTGAATATGAGTATTATTCTCAAAATAACAGAAAATTGTCCAGAAGGTGATTTTGGTGATGTTTATGATTTATCATGACGCCCTTATTACGTAACTTGTGATCACGTGACTCAATTTTCATGATTTGTATTTTTATGGCTTTTTACGAAATAAAAGCAACCTATAAATAAGCCTATAAAAATACTACTGTGAATTTAAGAAAACGACAATCATGATTTGCAAGTTATTATAATTTTTTGGGTAATACATCCCTGAAATGTTTTTTTGACACATAGCCAATAGATCAGCACTAATAATGCGAGCTTTCTCAGACCTAAGGGCATGTGGAAAAACATTGTTGCTTCTTCTTCCTTGGATCGCAGCTAACTCCTGCGTGCTAAGAATGTCTTATTTCGTGCGGGTCTGGTCTTGGATAAGTAAGGGCTAACCTTTTAACCCTTTTATGGCTAAGAAGAAAAAAGAAAAAGAAGTAATTTTTCCGCGAAAATTTTTCCATACTTTCAACTTAAAAAACTTTCAAACTAAACCGTTCCAGAAGGTCAACTGGATTCGAAAGATAAATATCTCTCCTTTCATATTCTGCACAGCTCGCAGTGCAGGTCACATTGTGAAAGAGTGTAGCAAAAAAAAATCAAACACGAACCTTTAGTTCAAAGAAAAAATTCTTTGCCGTATACCTTATGACGTAATCAAATGTCGAGCTAGTTGTTATTCATCGCAACTATTAGTTTTGGGGCATTTCTAGATATGCAATGTTTTCTTTCCCGCATTCTTTATTCTAGGATCGATAAAACTTTGTTCAGTCTTATCGAATCATATACAGAAGTTACACAAACTATTCTTCTCTGCCATAAGTAATTTCAAACCTCTTAGGTCATTGAAATTTTGGCACATTATCAATGAAGGCATCGCCGCCATGTTTTTCTTGATATGTACTCATGATGATGAATTCAACGTAAGTTAGCCTATAAATCCTTAAAGTAAACATAAATACTTATGTAAATGCTTGAAAATGCGAAACGTGATTATTTACACGTTTCAATATTCAAGAATCAGTTTTCTCATACTCAAGAGGGATGAAAAGTTAAGTTTTAATGATGAATTTCTTGGCTGCTAAACCAATTCTGTTTGGCAGCTGTATGATGTATCGGGGAAAAAAATCGGGTGAAAATTTCGCCGGGGAAAAATTTGGTCGGGGAAAAATTTAGTCAATTTTGAAAAATTAGCCACTTTCCCCCGAAGAAATTTTCAAATTATTTTTCCCGACTAAATTTCAAAATAAATAGTGTCATCAACACCTAACAATAGTTTTCTGATAAAATTTTTCATTAATCTATGTTGTTTAGTAGTGAAAAATAACAAAAATGCGCTTTAAATCTATCTCGCAATATTTTTTTGTGTAAATGGTAGTAGTTTCAATGTTATAAATGCTGTAATATCTACCAAAATGAAATTTTTAAAAGATCGTGAAAACTTAAAGTTGGTTATAAAAAGATCGGAGAAAAGTACTAGTCGGGGAAAACAAAATCGGGGGAAATTTTGGTGGGGGAAAATTTAAGTCACTTTAAAGAAATTTCATTTTTCCCCGATTTTTTCCAAATAAGGTACACCTGCTAAATTTCACGACAGTATGATACAATTTTATGAGCTCTTCATAGCTAATTATTCGTTTGTAGTGGATAACTACTGCCACATCAAAAAGGAAATAAAACAAAATTTTCAACTTCTGCTTGCCAACAGCTTTCTTTGAAAATCAAGGAAATATAAATTGTTCTGGTAGTTCTCTCTAGAGGATTAAAAAGTAATGTAATTCCTACAGGAGTATGTTTTAAAAATGCACCTAAATTCCTTTGGGAATCCGATCGACTAAAAGAATGCATTTGCATTTTAAACGACTTCGATAAAGTCTAATTTTGGCTAGGCAAACAAGTTTACCAGCGAGCTAACAACAATTATTTTATTAAAAAAACAATTGAGATGACTTTAACCATATTTATCAAAGCAAAACAAATTAAAGACCAGATGAAACAGATCCAATATTTACATGCAATATTTTATGACATGTCGGAGAGAATGTTGGATGGATTTTTGATGAATCTTTCAAACAACTGAAACAAAGAAAAACTTTCAATCAAGTTTCAACCGCAGTGGTGTGGTCGCAGGGGGTGGTCAGTGGCGGCACTCACCCACCTAAAAATGAATTTCAAAGAAAAAGGTCCGCAAAATTCGAAGAAAAATGTTCCAATATTTGTAAAAAAAACAAACGCGAAAGTGCCAAGTTAATTGGTTAGTTTCGTGCTATTCAGCTGTTTTTAATCGAAAAAAGTTTGCCTGCCTTCAGCTGAAATTTAGTCGGTCTTACTAAAAAAACGTGCATTCACTTTGGATTACTTTTTCAGGATAATGGCTTTTTTGCGATTCTGATGAACTGCAACCATTGACACGGTACCACCACCTTTTGGGAAACAATTATAGAACACCGAATGGAAATAAAGATAGTTAGTCATCACAAAATGATTGAAATTTGAGCGGCATGGAATTTCTCACAAACATGCTTAAGGTACAACACAGATTTACTTTTCACATTATATGGTATTTTAGGCAGTGCTTTGCTGGATGAATGTTGTACTCTTTAAAGCAACTAAAGCTTTTATTCAACATTCCGTTTTATCATTAATTATTGGATGTAAATGTTCGATCAATTTGAGTGGGCACTAATGTGTAACTAGCTTGCTTCAGACGGTGTGTTGTATTTTACTTCAAAAAGTTGACACAAGGATTCAACAAACAAACATGTGACTTTATGTCGAAAGCAGCCAACAAGGCATTTTTGCAAAGTATCTGTTCGGAATGCATGTTTTTCCTATAAATTTACATACGTTCGGGGAATATATCGAAATCTACCTTGCTGGAAAATTTGATGTGTTAGGGGAGAAAATTTCAGCTTCCTGGAAAATAGGAATGTGTTCTAAGACGATTTGATGCCTGCTAGATTTTTTTGACTTTTCTGGATAAAAAGAAGAGATATTTTGTGTTTGAGCTCCTACATTTTTATGTATTTGATCTCTTTTATTCTATTCTCCTGGAAAATACGACCTGTTCTGAGACAATTTGATGTCTGCTAGATCTTTTTAGATTTCCTGGATAAATAGAACAGATCATTTAAGTTTTGAGCTCCTTCATTTTTATTTTTTTTGGAGAAAAATGTTAGTTTCCTAGATTTTTTGAGGTGTTCTGAAACCATTTGGCTTTAGCTAGATTCCTTGTCAAAGTGGAAACCTTTCTGGAAAAAAAGAACAGATATTTTGTATTTTGGGCTCATTGGATGCTTCTGTTATGTCGAAAGTTGTTTGCTATTTAAAGATATTCGTTTGAACACTTATCATGGACATGCTTAAGGTCCACTTAAACTGATCGGTAACATTTATATTCCACATTTTATGTGCAGTGGTTTGTTGAATGAATGTTGGACTCTTTAAAGCAACTAAAACTTTATTCAACACTCTGTCTTATCATGAATTATTGGATGTAAATGTTCGATAAGTTTGAGTGGGTGCTAATGTGTAACAAGCTTGTTTCAGACGGCAGCTAAAACTTTTATTCGACATTCTATTTTATCTCGTATTGGATTTAAATTTTCGATTAGTTTTGAGTTGGCGATAATATGATTAATTAGTCATTTTCGGACAGTATTGTATTTTGTTTCAAAATATGACAAGTGGATTTACCAAAAAAATAAACATAAGGCTTCATGTTGCTATTTAGAGATATTTTGTTTGGGCATTTCTCGTTGACATGTTAAAGACCCCTTTATGCTAATCCAAAACATTCAAAATTCAGCCTTATATGGCATTTTGGACAGTGCTTTGTTGTTGGGTGAATGTTGGAAGACTCTTCAAAAAACTTTCATTCAACCTTATCTTTTATCATATGGATGTGAGTGTTAGATCACTTTGAGTGGGGGCTAATATGTATAATAAGTTTGTTTTAGACAGTGTGTTTATTTTGCTTTAAAATATGACAAAGAGAATTTATCAAACAAACATATGACTTGATATTAAAATCTGTTTTTTTATTTAAAGATATTCAAAAACAATCCCTTTACGTAATTAATCCCACATAAGCGCTTAATTAACTGACATATAATCCGGAAGTAATAATTAAACAAGTGTTTAGTCCTTATTAACTATACTTATCTACAAGTTTGTTCAAAATGTCATGTATGACACCCGCATTCGTAAATTAACGATAAATGCTCTAATTATTATGAAATCTTTCTTCTACTAGCCTCACAATACCTCTGTCACTTTGGCGAACCAAGAGGTAATTTGCGATATTGATCAGCAATTAATAATATCAAACGGGAAATTAATGGAATACCTGTAATTTTTAAGTAATAATAAATATAGTGGAACTGTCAGTTTTATTGGCTTTCGTTGTAATTGTTTACGTCGAGGAAAAACCAAAAATGGAAAAGTCGTTTCGTGTTTCTTTTTGAATTTGATACCAACGTCACTGGAATGTTTAGTGTTGGATTAGATAGAGGCCTGGGCGCGAACCACATAATCTAGCCCAAAATAAATAGACCCATTCCAACAAAAATATTGTGCTCAAATAGCCAAGTGCCAACATTCTGAGGTTTTTGAGATAAGTAAACAGCGAACGATCACATTTCAGCAAAGCCAGCAAGCACAAGACGTCGTTTTGATGTCGTTTCGATGTTCGTGCACCGTTGAACGACATCAAAACGACGTCTTGTGCTAACAAGGATAAGCCAAGCGAATTGTTTTTCTTAGACCAGGCTTAACTACTGATGTAGTAAATCAAAGGTTAGCCAATGGTCAATCAGTCCTTCAGCTTATGTTTTACCTTTGAAGGGTCTTGTCTACGTATGAAAAATCAAGGATTTTTGATGTTATCTTGAGTAAGAAATAAATTAGTTATTTTCTCCTTTCATTATAAAAATCTATGATATATATTTTACAGTAAACTCAAAAAAAAAAATGCATAAAAATTCGTAATAAATAAATTTTTAATTTAAACGCCTTTTACATGTATTTACAACCAAAAAAAATATTACAACATACTTCGTATATTACAATCGGTTTGAGTGAATTTTTAAAAATTGTGACATAAAAAGTTGGTTCCAAACGTAAGTAACGTTGCGTGGACGTTCGAACTACGCTAAACCAACGTATTGTGTTTACGGAAATCTTAGACCGCAGGTTACTATATATCATCGCTGACGACCAAAATAGCTTTGGTAACGGTTGTTTTTACCTTTCGTATTTATCATTTACGCATTCACACTATATAAACATTAGTTAATACTATCAATATCACGCGAGTCCTTCTCTTATCTTACTTTTATTTTTGTACATGCTGTAAGAAAAACTTGACACAAGGTCAACTTCGCATCCTCTTGATTTCGTAAATTGTTTCTCTGTAAAAACAAACATTGCATTTAAGTAGAATAAACTGCCTGATTTCGTTCAATATCCTGCTCATGTGAGAAGAGTTTGTGACAAGCCTTCCGTGATGATGTTGTTGCTTTCGTAAGGTTTTTGATTTTTTCCTTTGTTACACAACAATTTGTTTGATATGAATGAGTTCTTTGTTGTTGTTTGATTTCATCCGTTCTGGCTTCAACAACGAATTCACTTTTAATCTCTTACTTTCCCACCTACCATCTTTCACTTTCTGATCTTCAGACTTGGTATGAGCCGCCTCGCCGTCGGTGACATCGTACCTATCGTTTTTGATGTCGATCTCAGCAATACCATCTCGGCAACTTCAGATCGTGCCGGACGAATTTGACCGTGCCTCAACCGACAAGCCCTTTTGCAAATCGATTGTGCTCGATAGCAGATGATGTATTGTTCGATTGATGTTACAATAGAAACACACATATCAAAGTCTGACATACAGTCGTAATTACATCGGAATCGTTTAAAATTAGCTGCGGTTGGAATCGCATTTGAAACATCCACAAAAAAGATTGCACATACAATTCCAATAACAATAACAGAGTTCATCATATTTGCCATGTCTTCTATAATACTTGAATTAATTCGTACAGGACGCGTATTTTAGTTCTTTCTCTTTTTATCCTTTAATTTAGATCCGTGTGAGCTAAGATCGAGAATATATTTGACAGTTTCACTCTAAATGGTCAGCTTTTATATCGTAAAGCCACAATCACAGCTATGACGCAACAAAATTAATAAATCCGCACAATAAAAGAGACAATGGATTAAAAAAAATGACTCAAGCCTTTTTTACAAACTATTGTTTACTTTATTTATATTGAAAAACATCTCGAAAAAACCACAGTCTACTTAGGATTTTTCTGTAACATTCAAAAGACGTTCTGAACATACGCTCTTATCATAAAAATACCTTGCAGGACACGGTATGTTATTTTTTTACGAGCGGTGGTTTTCAACAGTAAACTTTGGCTTTACATTAAATTGTGTAAGTTGGAACCTAAAAGCATGTGGTAATTGGTTTTGAAATACAAATTAAGTCATTCCATATCCCTTTCGCACTTTCCATTCAATTTTCATTTTTTTATTCATTTTTTGTTTTACTTTCGATATGCGTTTGACACGTATCTTTATGAGTTTCAATATAAAGAAGTACTATAACTGGAACTCATTGAAATTAAAACAAAGTACTTACAGGAAAAAACCATAGTACAGTCTCAAACTTGTATTTACTTTCTAAATTTAAGCAAATGATCTTCTCAAAAATCCTCCCACTCAGTTTGGTGACAGTCACCTAGTTTTAATAACAAACATTAAACGTAGCTTTGAAATGCATCATGAGACATAATTAATGACTAATTTGTTTTTTCAATGGAAATGAAGCTAAGGGTTTGTCTACAATTTATGAGTGACTTGCATCTGTGAATTGCATTGGGTAAAACCAAAATGCAAAAGAATTATGAATGTTTGAAATATCATCAGTGCAGATAAAAATTAACAGAAAACGATAGAAATTACCATGTCTTAGTAGCGAACCCATATTGCCAGCTACCAAAAAAAAAACCGCCAAAAGTTCTTTGGAGTTTTGTGGTTTGACAATGATCAATTTGTTTTAAAGCAAGGATCGTCAAGAAACCAGATTTTGAACCAAATTTTTGTAAGACAAATGACCATAATGACATAAATTACCATAGTTTGATTAAAAGTGAAAACAAAAATTAGTTCCGCATCTATATCTATGTAATTTTTCAGATCAATCTATGAAGTTTTGCTATGAGAATTTAACCATCAAAAATGATTAATTTCTTAATTTTTTAGAGGAGCATTTTTAAATGCTTTTAAAGGGTGCAAATGGAAAAAAAATGGAATCTTCTTTAAAAATATGTATTCTCTCATCTATACAATTCTAAGAAATTTTCAGTAAGCCAATATAAGATCATATAATCTCCCTTGAGCTTCAAATGTTATCAACTTCAGAATCTCAAGGAATTCAAATTGACTTACGGAAGCTTAAATCATGAAGCTTAAATCAAAATCAAGAATGTTGGTATTTCTTGGAATGCATAATGACTCGACAAAATGACGAGAAATCCTGTCTTAGATAGCTAAGGAACCATACCACAGTTTTTATTCAAACCCTTGTTTATTAGTATGACTTGACCTTCTGGGATATTTGAATTTACACAATGTTTATACTAAAATAAAGCTTGTTCTAGGGGGTTCAAAATGACATGAGCATTATTTTTCATCTTATGATTTCCTGTTGTAATTTTCGTAAAACTAGAACTGTTTTTTAACAAACTTCTTCCAAAATAAGAAGGTTGCTCAGCAATGGACTAACGTGTTTTTTTCAATACGTTGCGTTATAGAAACAAGCAAGCACAAGATATCATTTTAACGTCGCTGGTGTTGTAAGGTCATATGGATGTTCCGACGACGTGTTGAGCCGGTTGAGAAACGTGCTCAAGGTTGTTGTTACAATTTTAGTTAAAAATAAGTGACATTGTTACTTTGCAAGCCATTCTTTTTTGAATTATTGACTTTTCTGAGGCGAAAATACTTTTCCTTTTTGAATGTCAAAATCAACAATGAGAAAAATAACCAGTAACGTCAAACTAGCATCATCTTTGCCAAGAGTTTCCAAGTTTTTGTTTACCGATCTATTCCGCTAACGCAAACTTCCTTTAAGAAAGTCTTATCTAAATCCCACTCTCATCTTTGATGATAGACAGCGCGGCTCAATTTTGTTTTTTGCGGAAAATTATGATGGATCAGTACAAATCTCTGTATGGAAACGTTTTTTCACACCTTCGTGAATCAGCGCATTTTATTCTTCGCAACCTTCTTTAGTTGTAGTAAGAAAGCAACATTAAATGCACGTGATTACGATGGGACATAACTGTGATTGTTCGTGCATCTTTGGGTAACTTTGTCCAATAATAACACCTATGAAGTGCGTCAAATGTGAGCGATTGTTTACTGTGAAAAATTGAATTTGTGAAAGCAATTTCAGAAAACTTTTACAGTGTACCAATTTCACTGGAGAATTGAAAATTATACCAGATGCCGTCCCTAGAAGCAAAGAATTATAAAGATTTCTTCCAAACGTAGGTTGACTCATTGCTTTGCCAAACCATGAATCAATAGGAACTTCCACAGGTCTTCAATATGCTAGATAAATTAGATTAAGGATTTAGACGTCTCCCCGTCCCCACAAAATATTCAATTTCCGAGGCCGCTAATTGAAAGAAAAAGAATTTGATAATAGATATAGATTTGTTTTATTGCTACAGATGAAAGATACTTGATCAAATAAGGTATCGCGAAAAAACAGCAAAAATACCCTACTTCATTTTGGACGGGGGGACGTCCAGCGGACGTCCGGAGGATGAGTTGTGCCTACTGGGACTGAGGAGGGTGTTTGGCCGGGACACTCACCTCAAGGAGCTACCTCTTAATAGATGGTCTCGAAACCCATTGGTTTATGACTTTTATGGGATAAAATTTATGGATGCACCTTGCATTACATGGATGAGGTGACATTATGCTGGTTAATTCATTTCTTTTTATATTAACAAAAAGCCATCATGATCAAACTGTCAGCGTGGGAATAATCAAGGAGAGGTCAGCGCCACTTTGAACATATATCAATTGGAATTTGTATATGAAATCACGTACTGACCATGACCTTTTCAACAGTTAAGAATATAATACTAAAGTATTAATCCACGGTGCCTATATCCATGCAATCTCTCACGCAACTAAACTACACATGGATAGTTGCAAAAGGAAAGCTGTAAATCTACCAGTTAATTCCTTCCATATTTGTATTTTCGTCAAGATCTCAAACTGATAAATTCACAAAAGTACAATGTTTCATTTGTTGAATTCGCGCTGTTACAATGTTCAGAAATATCGCTTCAATAGGAGATCTGGCCATTAGTTTTTCTCAATCGTGATTGAGTTTAGTGCCTCAGAGAACCCTTACGTAAAACGTTTTCTATTAATGAATTAGTTTCATCTGTGATTACTTCTGCAGTCGATTTAGTTCCTTTTTTGAATATAGCGGTTTCATTATGTTTTTGCACAGTTTCCTATAAAAAACTTTTTCTTTGCACAGTATGAGATTTCTGCTTCAACTTTCGTGTTCATTGTTTATGCCCACAAAATTTATATAATTCTCTACAGAAAGTTAAAATGCCTTAATCAATAGACCAATATTCATGGCATGATCTGCAGATCCACCTATCACGTGCTTTGAATTAAAATTCACAGTTGAACATAAAAAAAGCACTCAATTCCCCACAGTTAACAGTTTTTACAGTACTTACACAGACACTGTCTGAGAAAGACTCTCAAATTTTGTTGCTTTTATATAGTTTCGCCGCGTACTACAATTGTGGTAGCTACATAGATTTAAATTTCCCAGCATATTAGTCCACTTATAGATCACAACAGTTAAATTTTTAACTAGGCATGCCTCTCTAGTATGTAGTCACAGTGGATAAAAAATATCAATTATTTGCATAGATAAGCCATATACATCAATCAGAAATTTTATCAAATCAGTTACTTAAAAAGTGCACCATGCCAAAACATCAAGTTCTATTACAATTGATTCTTAAAAAATTAACGTTTTAGTAAGTAAAAGTGGAATAAGATCAACTCTTCGACTAATGAACAAAACTAAAGTCTTTACATAACCTGGGTGGTTTTAAGTGGTGACCTATTGTTATAGTACAAGCTATCCAAACAACATTTGCTCTCTCTGAAATTCTTATAATGACTTTTGGAATGCTAACGTCCTAGCTTTCTAATACCTGATTTACTTGGGCTAGGAAGGTCAAAATACTCTTTGCGGATGTTTTTTTTTGTCCCGTGAGAAAAACTTTAGCACTTAGTTTCGTGATCCGGTTATGAGGCCAATTCCTTTAACAGCAAAACAATTGGCAGCTGTAGTTGGTCACCCCAGCCTAAATAGCAAGGGTTAAGATGTTTTATATTGCTAAATTTAAGTGTTGAAGTATTATTAGTTTAATGAATATGTGATAGAATTCGTTAACGTGACCGCAAATGTTTGTAAATTTAATGATTGAATCGATAAATTCATGAAGACTCGATGTAATTCTATTTTTTCACACGATTCTTGTGAAGCCATGCAATGATACATGCTTGCAAACAAAAATTCTGTACTCATACAGACAGTCTTTTCTGTGGTATGTCTAATGACTCTTTGGTTGTTTTACATCCCACATTAGTTGGATGTGGTGTTGAATTAATGTTTCTGGAATTTCAGATTATGTAAATTCATTATATGCAGTGAGCACATTAGTGCCACCAAAAAAACGTCAGCAAAGAATTGGTATGCTGTGATTACTGCATGGGAAACTAAAACATTTCCGAAGCCTTTCCAAATATTTTCTTCAGATGTGAGAATTTAGATTATTTTGAGATGACAAATCACCGATTTAATCTAAAGGTAAACTTTTATGACTTTAATCTTGATGAAATGTAAAGAATTTTATCGATCATATTATTTAGCAATAGTCTTTTATTTACCAGTGGACCAAAAACTTCAAAGTTTCCCCTTGATGCAACACATAAATCGTTCCTACCTGTACCAGTAATCTTAAATGTGTTAATAATGTAAACATTTAAAAACCTAAGCAAACACATTGTACTTACTTCCCTATAGAGCTTTAATTGATTTTTTATCATTTTATGGATTAAAGGTAGCAAACTTTTAAAGCTTTAGTCATAGTAATGGCATTGACAAATGTGATAAGCTCTGATAAAAAATGTTGTAAACACTGAGATAGTTGACATATTTAAAATAGCTGAGGTCGTAAAAGTTTGTCATGAGCATGATCAGCAGACCTTTTTAACTAATTTGATAATGTTGTCGGCGTATATACTAATTATATATATTTCAATCATTTTTCCTTATATAGCAAGCTTAGGCGAGATGTACTATGCATGATCTCTCCATCCCCCCCCCCCCCTTGCACACAGGAACCTTGCATTGTAATTAGCCAAACACGATTATTACTAACAAAGTTGGAAGAGCCAAATTACTCCAAGTATCCATGATAAGTAAAGATAAAAACAAAACAAAAACTGGCACATTGAACTCCATTAGCATAAGAAAATGCAAGACACGAATATCATTTGGGTGTGTCTGTTGTTTGTGGCGAAATTGTAGACTTAGCTATCGTATAAATTATCAGAAAGATAATTTCTCGAATTGGCTTGTAAAGAAACGTTAATATTTAGGAAGGTCTGTTGATCATGATTACAAACTTTTACAACCTCAGCTATTTTGGATATGTCAATTATCTCAGTGTTTATAAAATTATTAATTTGTCAATATTGACATTTTCCATATTTATCGAAATAATTTTTATCCCTAAGCATGATCCTAGTATACTTGTCAGAAAAATAACCAATCAGCATATTTTCCTTAAAGTGACTCAACATTTTTCATTTTGCTTTTCAAGAGTATGAAAATGTTATATAACAGACACATCACTACCAAATTTTTCTGTACAAATTCTGTCATCTCTTTTTCTGAATCATGCTGGAATGAAGAAGGAAGTGTTGTCATGTCGATAAAGTGAATTCCAACAATTTTCCTTGTATGGTAAAGGCAGCTAAGCTGATTGACCTTGCTCTGGCGCAATTATTTGCAATTCTTGTTATTTGTAGTAATATAATGAAAGAAGTTTATTTTCTTTTTATAATTTGCCTATTTTTAGTGATTTTTGTTACTAAAAATATCACTATCAACGTCATCTGTAGAATGTTTGAACTTTTTTTTTACATTATCAGCAAAATGGCTTTGTGTGAAAATTGGAGGAAGGATTTTGCGGCTGATAGAAACATTTGTCATTTATCACGTATATTCAATGAAAAACACCAAGGCTTGAAATACGTAACATAACAAAATGTTTTGTTCGTCATAGTTTCTTCACTATAGTTCCTCCTTTGTCATAAACACATATCTGTGTATAACCAACGAGCTAAAAAAAAATTCATTTTCATTGGTATTGACAGTATTGACCTAAAATTTTCATCTGCTTTGATCCACTTTGGTTTAATAATTGGTTCACTTTTTAGCACCTCCCCGGTTTGTAGCGGCTCTAAAATTCAATATTTTAAATCTTTTTACGGTCCTGGACCCCTGAGTATTGACCTAGGAGCTATTCCATTTTACAAAACTGGATAGAAAAGTCCTTAGATGAATCTAAGATCTGAAAGATCAATTTGTTTATACAATTTAAAATGTCCCTATAATCCATATTAAACTATAGATATTTTATATCTGATGATATGCTTATGACAAACTTGAAAGAAAAATTCATTATAAATCCAGAAGCATCCAACGAGCCCAAAATACAAAATATCTATTCTATATATGTTCTTTTTATTTAGGAAATCTATAAAGAATTCTAGCAGGCATCAAATTGTCTCAGAACACGTCGTATTCACTAGGAGACTAAAATTTTAGATCAGATATATAAAAATGTAGGAGCGCAAAGCGCAAAATATTTGTTCTTTTTTTCCAGGAAAGCCAAAAAGATCTAGCTGATATCAAATGCTCTCACAACGCATCCCTATTTTCCAGGAAGCTGAGATTTTCGGCCGAACACATCAAATTTTCTAACAACGTAGTTTTGGAAATATTCTCCGAACACAAGTATATTTCTAGAAAAAACATGCCTTCCGAACAAATAATTTGCAAAAATGCCTCGTTGGCTGCTTTCGTGAATCAACATTCAACTAATTCGTGCGTCAATGATTTTCATTTTCTGTCAAGAAGAAAGAAAATGCATGTTGATGTTAAAAAGAGACACCAATCTACAAACGCAAATTCTGTATAATTTTGTCATCTTTGTTTTCTGAATCATGTTGGAATGAAGAAGGAAGTTTTGTGATAACGTTAAATTGTTATTACCAATAATTTTCCTTTTATGGTATATAGTTGATTAATCTTTCTTCTGTGCTATTGTTTTAGGTTCTAGCTCTCTGTGATAACGAAGAAGATTCAATTTTTTTTATTTACATTCTCAGTAAAATTTTGTTACATGTATATAAGTATTATCCTTAGAATATTTGATCTTTTTTCATTCAATTAGACTTCACGAAGGAAGATTTTGTGGATACAAAATGATTTATCATCTTTACCACGTATTTCTAGCAAAACACGCAGGTTGAAATACACGCAACTTAGCGCTTTTTTATCGTCATATGGATTCGTTTCCTTCCTGTATTGTCATCATGTGTGCTCATGCAGGCACATTCTTAAATATTCGCGATGTATACATAACCAATATAATTTTGCGGTTTTTATTTATTTGCGTTACTGCATTTAAAGATTTGAATTTAATTGCCATTGAACGCCTTCGAAAACTATGATAGCTTTATCAATACTGTCGTTTCGTTTTCGATTTGTCCGCATCAGCACCAGTATGGTGGACAAGAGCTACCAAAATTAAAAAATAAAATTTTGCAAAGAAAAAAATAAAATAAAAGTCAAATAAAAGTCAAAGTCAATTTAAAATCAAAATTAAAAGTTAAAGTCACATGAAAGTCAAAGTTGAAGTCTTAATCAAAATCAAAGTCACATGAAAGTCAAAGTTGAAGTCGAAGCCAAAATCAATAATTTGCAAATTATGTGTGAGGATGAAGACGTCTAGAGAGGATGCAAATATATTTTGCAGGCTTGAAAAAAACAAACAAAAACTGGAAGGAACATTATGAAAAAGAACACATGTTCATCAAAAAGGTTCAATGTAATTAACATAAATCTGTAGTTGATAAGGATTTAATGGGTTTTAACCTGTCCATACAGCTATCATTTTAGCTATATTCTTTATTGTGGTCATCAATGTTTGTTACTTTAAGCGTGCGTGGGAATATGGTTATCATATGTGTTGTTGGTTTGGTTTTGATAGAAAAGTACTCTTTGTTCTTTGTACATGTAATAATCAAAAATGGTGCTATGATGGTTCAATTTTTCAGTTTTTTTTGTGGGTTAATACTTGTCAATTGATCATTGTTTAGTGATACTGTTGAGATACTTTAAGACAGATCATAACTACTTTTAAAACATTAGAGAAACCTTTTGATTTTCTTTTAAGGAAATAATCCACACGGTCGAAACAACAAAGAATCAGTAAGCAAATAGGAAGAAGTAAGCTTTATATATGTATCAACAACCCAACGAAGTATCCCATCTTATTTTTGAACTGCACTTGACGCAAAGTAGATTAATATTAAAGGTACCGCCACCCCAATCGTCAGATTCAATTTTCTCTTACAGCATAAGATCAGTTTACCATCACCGTGGTACATATGCTTCGGTTAAGCAAATATCAGAATCGACACAGGAGAGTGCTCTACCGACAACCTACTTCACCGAGTTATTCAGTTATCCATTTGTCAATTTTGAGGTAGCGGCCTTTTAATGGAAACCTCCATAAGCGCCAAAGGTCATTAGCGTAGCTAGGGTCATTTTTGTTTGCATCAAAATGACTTTATATTGACTTTAATGGCTCTCTCTCCTTTATAAGCCCTGGATATGCAATTGAGGGTTTAGTAGCAACAAACAAGTATTTCTAATGGAGTGTGATTAGAAAACATTTTAAATAAGTTGCATAACTTTTGTCTTATTATAGTTTAGGCTGTCACTTTCTAAAGATTGTCACCTCTCTTTACTATCAATTACATTTTTTTTAATGTCAATCAGTGTTATTTCCTGCTTGTTTGTTTTGTTTGTGAGGAAAAGAGAGAACAAAACGCTAATATGCCACCAAGAATTTGTACTAGTTGTCATGAACTATTTTTTCTTCGCATTCTTGACCCTTCTATAGACTTGATAGACTGTAACAAGCGGAAAAACAATTTGATGTCCAAAACAAATCATAAAAGATGATGCGTGTTAAGCACAACTCTTGAATGGTCTTTATAGCACTTTACACACATCTAACGCAAATAATCACAAAATGCCAGCCCACCAGGCACTATAAAAACGTAACTTAACAAATTGGGCAGATCTCCATTACTTTTTATATCATTTACAATTCAACCGGAATTCCTTTAATTTTATAACGTTAACGATTAAGATTAGATTATATATGTTTACTTTTTAGTTCGAGTAAGCCTTCGAATTTTCTTACTTGTTTTCTTATTTCTAGCAAAAAACAGGTTGAAATCATTTTTATAAATGTTCTTGATAGCCTTTTGAACCTTAATAACTTTCTTAACAGGTTCTAAAATTTTCGCCATTTGAGGCCCTACGTTTTTCTATGGTTTATTCTTTATGGTTTTTTCTATAAGAAGTATTATCTACATAAACCATAAACATTATCTCCATTTTCATGGAATCAAGTGCATATCACATATATACTATAATAAATCAACAGATCCTGGACTAACGTAACTTTCCAACTACCACAAAGGTAACGGATCGAGTTGGAATTGAACCTGCGACCTTTCGCTTCCCGGGCGATTGCTCTACCGACTGTGCTATCGATCCAATGTCATTACATTAATTCGTAGTACAGTAGACGACGGAAGTGGCACGGCTCAATTGGACCTGAATCCTGCAAACCAATGGAATTAATGCACGGACGTAGCCCAATCTCCATCCAACTCGCTAACATTGTGTTAATTGTAAAGTCATGTAGATTGGGAAGGGGATACGCCCAATTGAGCCATTTTGATGGAACCAAGTGTAAATTACATATCTATTATAATGATTATCTCCGACTCATTTCTCGACTCATTTAATAAGATTAATTTTGAAAACTGTTTACATTTTGTGGGTAAATCTTTTTGGTACACAAATGAACTTTTTGACATCTTACATCCGTAATCATGACATTAAAAAAATAGATATAGATGTAGTAGAGCTATGAAAACTTGGGAAAAACATGATTTATCCTGTTTTACTGGCTTTTTATAATTAAACACAATTACAAGATAGCCTTTACGTTAGAAATGTTTTACAACTATAAAGGAGGTATCGGGGAATCTAAATATCAGCCAGATCAAATTGCTATTTTCTATTGCATGTCATGCTAAAAGATATATAACTAGGGTGTAACTTGAGGAGGTAGTTAGCTGCAAACAGCTTTCTTGTACAGCTGAAAACATGTACACAACAACACAACATCACCTGACCCTTCAACTAGTTATTTATGTTTACTTCTTAAAGGTAGAAAAGTTAGGTTACTTGGCTCATAAACAGGAAATGAGTAATCAGGCTTAACCTTTCCTATTTTGTCCAATGGAAACATATTATGTTTAAGCAACAATCCTTAACTGACATCTCAAAAACGTTTTGGGAATCACCATCAACCAAACATAATGTTTCGCGAATTCATTGAGCTTTATTTTTGCTGATAGATGACCTCAATAAGAAACAAGAACTGCATTCTAAGCTAGAGAGGAAACCTGTTTGTTATCTTTTCTGTTCGAAAGGCTGTCAACAACCGGGGCTAAACTTTCTATAAAAATATACTGTCAGCTATGAAAGAGAAAAGAGACAAAACTATCATTTTATTTCCTCAAGCAATAACTCAGCTGTTAACCAATAAAAATAACAATAACAAAAGCTGTTAACCAATAAAAAGTTGCACTAG